>VZRW01001300.1:157290-246872 GCA_013398125.1 Aegotheles bennettii | reverse complement strand
CGCCCCGCTGTCGCGAAACGGCCCCGCCCCCGGCGCGGAATACGGCGCCCCCCGGCGGGAGGCGGCGCGCGCGGGCTGGCGGGAGCCAAGATGGCGGCAGCCAAGATGGCGGCGGTGGGAGGGGGGAGAGGGGACACAATAAAGGTGCGGGACACAGGAGCGTTAAATGCTTAGCAGCCAAACACATTTATTAGTCTTTTTCTTTTTTTTTCTTTTTTTTTTTTTTTCCAGGAACCCAAAAATAGTTTGTAGTTATAATGTAAGCAACTGAGTTGCACATAATACAATCATATCTTTCAAAAAATAAAAATAAAAACAAAAAAGCTGTTTAAAAGCCCAAAAAACCTTCAGAAAACTTAAGTATTACACCATCTCTCAGTTTCAATGAAATGACGACGACTTAATTCCTTATTACTCTTAACTTGTCACACTCCAATAAAACATCACCCTTTTGTTTGTTTTTTGTTTTTTTTCTTTTTTTTTTTCCTTTTTTCTTTTTCTAAATCCAGCATGAGAAATACAGTACCTGCTATGGCAAAAATACACATAAAATGCAACATTTCAGCTTATTTGTACATTAGTAGAGTTTAAACATTTTCATTGTTGTTTTTTTTTCTTTTTAAGTGAACCAGTGATTTTAAGTACCACTATACTAAAAGTAAAATAAAAATATAGAAAAGGAGAAGGGGGGCAGCCGGCCATACAAGAGCACCTTCTAAAGTGCCGAGTTTCTGTGTCCATGGAAAACCCTTAGGAAATTCAAACACCTGCGAGTATACGGGATGGAAATTACAATGAAACCTGGATACGTGAGACATTGTGTCATCTCCTCCACACTCCCCGCTTGTTTGTCCTCTATCTTTCTTTACTGTACACTAGAGAAGGAGGGGAGCAACCAGAGCTACAGGAAGAGTTTAGTGAAGGAAGCCATTTCAAGTATAAGAAAAAATAAACACTTACAGGTAACTTGCAAATACACACAGCGCCACTATGTTTATTATTACCATGTCTGCTTCTGGGGGGACAGTGTTTCAGGCAAGAGGACTTGAGCTGTACCTTCCTGTTACTTATTTATGTGCAAAGTAGAAAAGCTGCCTTTTCTAATCCAGCCATTTTGGACATCGCTGATTTTTGGTTCTGCAGCCTCCTCCCTCCATTTTGCAGGAGGAGGGGAAGGCAGCATTCACCAAGAAGACTAGATGAAATGAATCTATTTCTCCATTCCTCTTCCAGACACACCCTTCTCCCATTAATTGTTTGCAATGAAGAGAAATTCACCAAACACCTGATGCCCACCATTAGCCAGTTTCCTGAACAGGTAGAAGGCATTTACCTTTGTAAACATAATCCCTTATGTTTGTGGAACTCAGAGCAGCAGCATTTCATATCTCCATCCAAGTGGTGGAGATTAAAATAGATCAGAATGCTCCCCTGTCACTGCTTTTCCTCCTCCCCTTCCCTCCCTCTGCCCCTAGAAAGACTGCATTTGGTTACTTTTGTTAGAGGTGGGGTTTTCTGGTTCTTTGGGGGAAATACTTAGCATTTGATTCGAAGCCAACATTACAGAATTACCACCAGCAGACTCGTACTGTTCTTTGTTCTGCTTTCTAGATGAGAAAGATAAAGCATCGTGCATCAGATACTCTGCATGTTTTAGACAGGGTGCAGCAGAAATCCAAGAGACGTTATGTGTGTAAATCCTATGGGTGCACATGCATCATTTCAGCTTCTTTCTCTGCAGAATCATTGTGTGTGTTTCACCTTGAGTACTGGCAGAGATGGAGAGGGTAGCATACGGCAACAGTGGAGAGATGTTCCTAAGGCCACGGGGAGCAATGCAGGACAGAGAGGACCAGGGAGTGTCAGATAGGAAGGTTTCAGATACAGAAACCATATTCTCAATATTTCAAAGGCCAAATTCCAAAAGGCATGGGCTTATATGCACATCCCTGAGACCCACATCCAAGAAAGAAGAAACAGCGACTGTGTGATTGGAGAGGGGAGAAAGTAGCAGAGGTTCCCTGACAGCTGTGGGATTTACCCAATGAAGACCTCTTCCCCCACCACCCTCCCAGAGACATTCTGGGAGAGCTGTAAGGCATATACACAAGCAGCATCTGCTATCATTTCCTCTGTTCCTACATTTTATTGGCAGGTGATGGCTTCTTTATATTGTGGACAAAAAGACATACTGCATTTGAAGTATCACTGGTACACACTGAAATTTATTCAGGGAAGGAACAGAAAACTACTCTGCCCTTCATCCCTGGAACAGCAGCATAAAGTGTTAAGGTTCTTCATATTACAGTCCCCTCTCTGGAACAACACACCACCACCTCCCCTTCCTGATGGCAGGAAAAGATGTGTCCACTTGAAGGATGACATTACCAAAAACTATCTAAAGGCAGGGAAAAGTATACAAACTGATTCCAATTTGGTGATATGGTGAAAGGAAGCAGCAAGCTCAAAGTACTTCAATCAAGTTTGAAGCTTATCTAAAAGTACAACATATGACTTGTAGCAACACTGGCATAACTATATAAAGGAAGAGCAGAAGGAAACCTGCATAAAGACAGAGGAGGAATATGAGTAACTGAATCTCCATCAACTTCTCTTATTTATGATCTGAGTGTCTGATGGCTTTAATAATTAAAAAAAAGTCATTTCCCTCCACACAAGCCAACAATGTAAAAAGAATGAGCTATCTTTCCGTAAAAACCTCATAATACTTCCATCATGCTTTTAATCTTTAAAGCACTTTACAAACATCTACTAGTTGATCCTCACAAAACCCCTGTGAGGTAGGTAAGTATTATTATCACCCCGCTTTACAGATGAAAAAACAAAGGCAAAGAAGTTAAATGGCTTGCCCAAGGCAAGGGAAGGGTAAGGGCCAATGTTAAAATTCAGGAGTTCCAGGCTTCTGGTCCTGTGCTCAAAACCAATAGTTCAAACTTTTTGTTTTAGAAACAGATGGAAATAAAAGCCCATTAAGTTTAGAAGAAAAGGTAAGATTTAAAAGGTTACATCAGAATGGGAAATGTACCATGAGGTATTTTAATGAGTGATTTTAAACTTCAGATGTTTATTTATTTTTTTTTCCTTTTCTCTTTTTTTAAAGGCAATCTGACAGAGTGGAACCCTGATAAGATCACATCTGCAAGGCCGGCACAGATGCGAGAGTGATCAAGTCTATTACTTATTACAGTACTATGAACATCAACAAAAATAAAATTGCTGCATGAAAACACTGAATACAGGCAAGATAATATCTCAGTTTATGATATTACATCTAAGATAATGCCAAGGATAATGCAGGTACCATGGTACACCATGGACAAAGGAAAAAGTCAAGTCAAAGGGTCCCTATTAAGATGACAAAGAGGGCACTGAGATCTACATTTTTCTGAGGAGACTGCTCCTGCAAGCTCAGCAAGCTTCAAGAACACACATAACTCACAATGGCTGCATTTTGGAGATGTGAGGAAATGAATCCTTTTTTATGACCATTATGATACCACCTTATAGTTAAAAAAAAAGGATAATTTCATTAAATAGAGGGCCTTGTCTACAGATCAGTCGACATTCCCTAAAATTTCAGACACTGCCAACATCAATGCTAAATCACCGACAGAAACACCAGACAACGAAGCACTGGTAGCTGCTGATTTTGAAAAAAATTCAGTCTTCGTGGTCACGCTTTGATTAGTACTAGAAAGTAAATACAACCTCCACTATCTTGTCCATAGCTGTGCTGTCACTGTATGAGCTGTGCCAGAAACAGCAGCAAAGAAAATTTTAGGGAGAAGAAAGTGTAGACATCAAGGACCAGCTGTGTTCCAGTTCTCCTGGAAGAGCACAAGGACTGCTGTAATGGAAAATGAGTAGTAAATCCAAAAAAGACAGTGCCTGTGGCACTGTGTTTCCTGAGCTTGACAAAGGCCAGAACACAGGAGGTGGTAGATAGCTTCCCAGGAAGAGCTGGTGTCCCATTCACCCTACTGGCCCTGGGTTAACACTGCACGGCTAGAACTCACAATCCTGTGCAAGGTTTAGAACTGATTTTGTTTTGCAGTCAACATTTGTTTTCCAAATCTCTGCCCACTTACCTAATGGTCAACTTCTGAAAAAGAGAAGTTCTTATCAACTCCTTTTTATTTCAAAGTCATCACCTCCCCACTTCCCCAAACTATAATGGATATACCATGGACACAGAAACTCCTGAACAGTTTAGCAAAGCTGTCTTTGTCCCCTACACCCCCTTTGCAGAATGCATAGTTTACAATTCACTTACAAAATAAAGAAGCAATGCTGACCACATATGGGACCTTTTTTTTTTTTTGAAAAAAAGAACAAACAACCTCTTCTTAAGTTCAGTATCAAAATTCACATTTGCATAATAATACATTTCAAGGCCATTAGAGAGGAATGAGAGCGAAGCAAAGAAAACTGCAGAGTCTCTCCTCTCTTTGTCTTCCTGAATAGAGCTGAGGGATCCCACCGGAGTTTGTTGTCATACTGGGAATTACAAAGGGCTACAGCAACAGCTCTTGATCTTGTACACCTCATGTTTTGGGTGGGACGAAGAGGTGAATTATTAGAAAAAAACAAATGGAAGGAGACACTGCAGATTCCCATGTTTAGCTACAAACAGCTTCAAAGAAACAAAAAATTACTTCAGATTTTTTTTCCTTTTAAACACTTCTACCTCACCATTTCAAAAACTCTTTTTTTCTTCTTGTGTAATACCCTGTTCATTTAAATGGCAACATTAAGTGTGCTGGAAGTTGAAGGGTTGAAAAAAAAATTTTTCCTGTTTCTCTTATCAGGACACGGACAGAGAGGGTAAAAGTGTGCCTGCACCCACTATTTAACAGAAGCTACAAAACATCATTTTCTCTACATGTATAAATTTGTCTCAAACATCACTGTGTTTCAATTCTCCAGTGCTTACAAAAAATAAAGCCACACACACTCACACTCATGCACACAAACATAAAGAGAAGCCACATAATGCATATACAAACTCAACCTGCAACGGCAGACTAGCCTAAAACTATCAACAGCTTCTGTGCATCACATGACATCCCTTCGCACCCCCCCTCCCCACCCCCCGATCTCTACCATATATGAATACGTATTGTGCAGTGTAGAGACCAGCCCAAAGATGCTGCTTGTCAAAAGGGACCAGTGGGCTGCAATCTCAATGTCTGACCTCTTGAAAGAATAAATTGACCATTGTCTCCCCTCCAGCCCAAGCAGTCTCCTCAATTAGACAGTCACTATACTCACAAAGGCACATTCATAAATACCACATTTAACTTACTGCTTGTAAAAACATAGAAGGAGGAAAACGTTAAGCGCTTATACCCCGACCCATCCCTACTGACCCAGCAAGAAGTATCACAATAACGTATCACTTGGTGAGACCTTACTCTACCTTTAGAAGGTACATATTAAAGAAGTCTTCCAACACCTCTTTTTAAATTTTTTTTTTTGCATAAATGAATGCTTTTTTTGTTTTTGGCTTACATATTTTGGAATACAGCACACTCACTATAAAGCTCTGTTGTAAGGCTACCCCCTAAAGTAAGGCTGTTCTACCTTGGCTTGCATTTTCACTTCATTTTGCTTCTTCTCCACACGTCCCCAAAACAAAACAAAAAAAAACCCACACAGCGCCTTATAAAGAAAGGGTAAGCCATATCTGGCAGGGAGAGGGAGGGGAAAGAAAGCACATAATATCATAACCATGTCACTAAAATAGCTATTCTAACAAGCTGTGCAACCTGCTCTTACTGCTCAACAGTAAATGATGAAGAAAATGTTCACCTATGGTTGTGTTTCATCTGAAACAGGATAAGCTTCCACTTTGTCTCAATTAAAAAACCCAAACATTAAAAAAAAAAGAGTAAGTTAGTTCTGAATGCAACAACACACACTAATAATACCCAAGAAGAGGCATTTAGTGCTCTAAGAAACATTTCTTGCTAAGCACTGCCTCCTTGTATTGCGCATCCATGCAAACTTCTCCAGTCTCTTGTCTTCCCCTCTGCCCACCACAGTCAAGAATGGTTGCTGCAAAAATACTTAACTCTGGCTGGCACAATGCATTCTTCCCTTTTTTTGTTTTCCCCTGGAGTGCTCAGTATTCATCTACAGAAAGGCTGTCACGAGTCAAGTCAAAAAACTCCCTCTCACTGCAAAGTTAACAGGAGCCCTAACACTGCTGAGAGTCACCAGTCCCAACTGTCACATGTACAGGGCGAAAATGGCTCTTTGCAGAGGGCACTTGATTTGCTAGAAGCTTGCTTATATAGCACAGGATTCTGGGAGACTTTTAGAGAAAAAACTTTCCTGCATAGCTTGATGAAAAGCAACACGCATGCAAACCGTGGGTGCGAACGGACGTTGTCTGCTGCGTGCCACAGATGAAGCTGCATCTATCTTGGCCTGACAAGTTTTAAAAATAGGCTCCAACCAGGAGCTGTGGTGCTTTTTGTAGCACAGATGAAACCTTAAATCACTTTTCACATAAGGATTAGAAGCTATAGTTACTACATCACAAAGTTTACAGTCTCACGTAACACCACAAAATAGAAAGTCATATTTTGAACAGGACCCTGACTCAGTTTTAACAGTGATGTAGACGGACCCTTGAATTCTACTGTAGACAAAGCTGTGCTTGGCGAGTCACTAGAAAATAGACCTGTCTACTATTATCTACTGCAGGGGAACTTTGGTAAAATTCAGCAACACTAGTATTTACAGTGATGGGACATTAATGGAAAACGTTGTGAGGGACATGAACAAGCAAGGCTGCTAAAAATCTCCAGTTAGGTTCCTGTCATTTAGCCCAACCAACAACTCTGCTCCAGCATAATTTTTGCTTTGTGTTTTACGTTTGAATGTGAATTCAGTATAACAGGGAAAAACGTGTCTGTTTACACTGGGAAACTTTAGATATTTCTCCCCATTGCTGTTAACACCCTTCTGCCACAGGTGGAAGCCTAGTACTGGAGGTGAAGGAAGAGAGTTCAGGTTTTAGACATCTGTATTTTGATCACCGTGGGAATGACTGATATGATCTAACTAACAGTATCAGTTCCTAACATTGCAAAATAGTAGAAAATAGAGAACTGAAATGGTATTTTGTGCAAAATCAATTTAGACAAACGAACAGATTCTGCATATGGTGTTTCACACTCTGGACCAAAGTTGCACTCCAACAGCATTTGTTTCTTTTGTGGTTTTTTTTTTTTACTTTTTCTCCTTTTTTTTAGAATTCATTGCAACTTAAGTTTACTTGGCATTACTTTCCTGCCCACAAATACATGCATGCATATTTACAATTAAGAAAACTGCTTCTGCTAAGGGAATCTTACCTCTTTAGAGAGAAAAAACCCTACCTTTTACTCAGTCAGGACTCATACCCTGAGATGCTAACCATCCACCGTAAAACCAGCATTTCAATCCACTTGAGAAACCTGGATACTAAGGTCACGTGATTTACAGTGAACATGATATATGCAACACAGGTATTCACTGCAGTGGAAATACAACAGGTCCCCACCTGCTACCTTGGCCCTGATCCAGCTAAGGTTTACTTACACAGAGAGCCCTTACCCCAGCAGTACTCCCTCACTGGAGGTCAGTGGGACTAATTCATATCAAGATCACTCCTTATTTCCTGGACCAGACTTAGTCAAATTTGGGTATCTCAGATACACAACCAGTACTCAAAGTCAACTGGAAAATAAAATGCACAAACAGAATCAAAAGCCTAAGAGGTAAACATAAGAAAGGATGAAGCAAAAAACCCCAAACAAACAAGAACAACCCTACAGTACTGTTTGAATGCACTAGTAAGACACAGTGGATGTGGCAGCATTTTTAGGAAGAAAGAATAGGGCAAAAGTTCTAAGGAATAAATGCTTTGAAAATTCCATTGGAAAAAAAAAAAAAGAGGCCAACTTAATAAAAAGATTCAATTGTTATTTAATCCTTGAGGTGGTTATCCCAGCCAGTTTGTTGAAAATATCCTGTTTATATCGCAGAGAAAAAACATACTTGGCTTAATATATTCTTGCTCATTACACAAGCCACTTAATGTGCAGCAAAATAAAAACCTTGTAAGAAAATCCTGACACCCTGCGATTGGGGAAAAAAAACTCAAAACCAGTAAAACGCCCACTCTCAAGACTGCTGGGCAAGTGTCCAGTTAAAAGCATAAAAATGCTGGGAAAAAAATGGCAAGTCTGCCAAAGTATCAAAGCTGGTTTCCAAAGTAGGTATCAGAGGTCTCAACACAGGTTTCTGAGCTGTACCCAACCTGTACCCACTCAAATGGAGCGAAGAATTATCAAACCCTTTAAAAAAACTCTCATCTTAATACACACTGCAGGGTGGGGTAGGCAAAGTGGCTGGTAACAAAGAGATACTCGCTTAGAAGGTTACAAAAATTATTATTTAATTATTTATTTAACAAAAACAAAACAAAAAAAAACAGGAAAAAAAAAAGGAATGCGGAAACCGCCTGGAAAGTATATATATGTTTAAACGGTATAATGTGAAGGAACAAAATGATAAAGAGTTCTGTTTGCCAGCTGAGAAAGTAAAAGTGTTTTTCAGTGAAAGATGTTATGTGTGATTTTTATCTGAAGAGAGGTGCCCATAGTCTATTTCCAAGCTGTGCTTTCCCCACCATCTATGCCATACCTTTTCTGTCAGTATTTTTAAACAAGATGCTGCCACTGGTTCCCTCCCTGGAACAATTTAGTAAAAGCCCGGAAGTACCTAAACATCAATTCCTGCTGACTTTTTGCTGTTAGGAGCTCAAAGGGTAGCTGAATATCTACAACATTAAGTGATGGTTTTCCCCAAAAGATGAGACTCCTTAGCACAATGCTCAGAAATCACTTGCAACAGTTAGGAGTGCCATAACTAAACCATACTAGCAACATCATGATCAGCTACATATAACTTGGAGAGGAACAGGATTGTCAACTGCAGCTGGGAAATAGTGAAATTAATGTTGCGTTGACAATTTAGGAGAACTGTCACCAAGGAGACAGTCACTAACGTTTGCAGGCCTGCATGTTTAGAGAAAGGAGGAGCAGACTGTTGTACTAGAATAGGTTTGGACCCAACAGACTGCTGAAGTTCCAGACTGCCAACCCTTCAGCAGTCAGTCACAACCCACTTCCAAGTGACTGTCAAGTTCCTGGGCTCTCTTTGACTAAATCCTACGACTTCCTCTCATTTAGGACACTGCTGATTTGATAAAATACAGCCTCTGGTAAAGCACTCAGAAATTCTCTCCGTAACATAAAAAATAAAGGAAAATCCCGAACTCCCTAAATAAACCCTCCTTCTACTGGCCCACGACAGGATTTTTATTTTTTTTTTAAAGCACATTATCATTATTATTTTTGATGCATGATTTGCAACACACACGTATACACTTAGATGCACACGCAGTGCAACATGAAAACACTGGGCAACTGATATGAAAAGGACAGGAATTTGGCATTGCTTTTTTTTTTAAATAATAAAAAGTTATCTCAACAACTTACGTAACTCATTGCACGACATGCTTACGCAGCACGCTTTGCTTAAAAACGGGTACATCTATCTCCATGAAGTGGCTACACTGCCTCACTTTGCCTCGTCTCTCCTCCCTTCCCCTACTCTAGGGCATGCGGGTGTATGTAAAAAGGCACTAGCGCGGTTTTTGTGGTTTGAGCCTAGCCATTTCAGGCGGAGTAAGCCCCTGACCCTTAGAGCTGGGAGACAGAAGTTGGCCATCCCAACACTGAACTCTGAAGTTCAAGACTGTAAGCCCTGACAGCCAGCAGCAATAGGGTGAACAGAAGAGTTTAACAAATATTTCCCTCATAGAAAATAAAACAAAGACTGGGAGGTGGAGTGGGTGAAGAAAAGCAAGCAGCAAGTCTCCAAGTGGGGAATAAAACTGACCAAATAGCTGAAAACGGGAAAGTTGACTTCTAATGTATATTTTACTGGAGTCTTTCCACATTCTCTCCTTCTTTTGTACTGAAAAAGGCAGGATAATAAAAGTACCTCATTATTTGGTATTCTCTCAGCACTGGTTTTCTTTAGCACTACTTAAAAGTGGTTTAAAGAAGCACCATCGTGTATTTCCTGCTAGTCCTCCTAACTGAGGATTCTTTCAGTTAAACTATACTGCATTTTAATTAGGTTTATAGTTTCACTTTGCATTTAAAAAGGTGCTTGGAAGAATATTTTTGTTTAGTTTCAATCAAGAGGGAACAAAGTGATAGATTTCCATTCACACACTTCTCTTCTCCATGCAACTGCACACGTCTGCGTGAGTAACAAAGCACTATAAATGATAACCCTTCTTCTCCCACAACTTGTTTAAGATTATAATGAATTTCTGTTGCTGATATTGAGAAGTTTTCTTAACGTATTCTAATTTATACAGTCTTTACAATTCTTGATTCCCCACTTGACAGTAACATTTGGAGATTTTTTCTTTTTTTTTTCTTTTTATTTTTTTTTTAGCATTTTTATTTTAAAGTAAAAACTTTCAAACATTTTGAAGATTCAGGAACTTGTAAAAGTTTATCAACAAGAAACAGCCATCTATCTAGGATAAGATAAGGTTAAATAAACCATCTTCAAAAAACTGGCTTCCTACCCTAGAATTCCTGAGAATGCTTGCAAATTTAAAGCAGGAAAATAAAATGTTAAAATAAAACAAAAACACTGTTAAATGCTCCCAGAGTTAGTCTTCATCTAAAATATATATATGCACTTTTTGGTCTTTTTTTTTTTTTTTTTGTACGTTTTAATTTTTTTCCCTTTAAGCTTACAATGGAAGAACAATTTAGCTTTTCTTTTTAAATATTTCAAATCCCTCATTATGTCTTGTAAACAAGAGGGGCTCTAGCACCCGGCTTTCACCGTAGTATCGCAATGAACTCAACTAGCCCAAAGTGCAGGAAAAGGGACCTTAGGGCAGGTTGGGAGAGAGAAGTGAGGGTGGAACACAGCAATGAACCAGCATGTATAGCAAATCATGTGACAGAACGGATACTGGCTTACTTGGGCCAAAGGTGCTTCACTAGGAAGTACTGCTGGCACAGGACTTTTAAGAACCTGATCTGCACGTCCAAGCGTGGCTGGTCTTTGAGCAGAGACTACCAGAAACAAAGCTTTATGGATGTGTGCATGCAAGGGGCACTAGCTAGCAGGAGTTGGAAGAGAGCATTTTTTTCTTTGTACATGGTGGGATGGATGAAGGAGACACGATAGAAAACTATATTCAGAAGGGGCCAGAGTATGCTGCACACTCCAGTTTACTAAATACAAACCTACTCGTACTTTTTGTCACATAACACTTTGCATACAAATCTACAGGCATGTGTTTATGCAGCATTTCCCTCAGTCAGTCTTCCTTGTGACATTGGGTTTACATAGAAAGGGCAAATTAAAAAAAGCCACGCAACTCCCTAGCCCTTCCCTCCCACCCCCAGCACACAGGCATACACACACACGCGTGCACACACATACCCCTACATTACTTGGATCTGCTTTTGCTTCTCCCCACTTAGCCCATGCTTAAGAGTTAAATGTATTAGACATTGTCATATCCTTCAATGAAAATGCTGAGAAAGAGACTTCCCTATTCTACCCCTCAGGTAATAAAACCCGAGTACTGCTCCCACTGAGGGCTGGAATGGACAGGTATGTGCTGGTACCGCATGTTGGCACTTTGTTAGACCATATAACAGCTAGACCACAGCACACGGAAGTCCTAGCACTTACAGAAGAGTATCAGCATCTCTCTTCCCTCTTCTCCCAGCCCCACCCCCCTAAAAGACTTCATGCTTTGTGTCAAGGGATGTTTCTTCAAGTCTGCTGCAACTCTTTTCATACCAACAGGTCTTAAAAGTTTTGTTCCCAGCGCACGCGTGCATGCACACACTGGCTATTACTGTGGATTACAGGTCAACCCTATCCTGCCCGGAGTACTACTACACTGATGCTAAAAAAACCCCAAACCTTTCCTTAAATACAGAAATTAAAAAGCAACAGTACAGAAAAAGTAAAAACAAAAAAACAAAAAGGTGCAATACTTTTTTTTAAAAAAAAAAGTCTTTGCTAGTTATATACCTCCCTAAGCGAAACCACGTACACAGGAAAAAACACAACACAGAGGAACAAAAGGAAACTTTTGAAGTACACACTGGTTTAAGAACATTCGTAAGTAAACGTTTCTGTCAGTGATGGTCTGGCGCTGTAATACACCAAGGCCTGGCACAGGTAACGCTCACCATGAAGGACGCAGAAAGGAGTAGCTGCATGTGCTTTCAGGAGATGAGGCAGGCCGGCCAGCAATTTGCTGACATGATTTTGTTTTTGTCAGTTTTAATACAAGCAGTAAATCAATTAAAAGGCTAATTTGGTTGGGCTGAACTTTCAAGCCTTTGATGGATTATTCAAGAATGAATACGGGTGCCTATTTATAGGTTTGGGGGAGAAAAGAAACGCTCGTCTTTTTTTAAAGGTACTGGAGCTTGCCAGAGACTGAACAAGAACATGTCTTGGCTGCACAAAAAATGGCAATGTCTTCTTTCCTCCCCATTTCCCCTTGTTGGAAGAAAAAAAATGCCTTGCATTATATAACAAACATTCTAGGGTTCACTCAGTACAAAAACCCCACATGCAGACATAAATAAATACATACACTGCTACTCAAAAGACAACATTGGCTCCCCTCTCACCAAATGCTTTGGATATGGCAGTGTTCTGCTCTACCACAGGGTTAGAACAAGGGCTAGGAAGCAACTACCCACTCAATATGATCCGCAGACTTGAGATAGCACCCTGCTAAAATGAATTTAAAAAAACCTACTGACAAATTTTAATCCAGCCCAACTGGACTCTGCTTCAGCCACAGGGACTCCACCATGCCTGTCTTGTTTTCAGAATCAAGACATGCAGATGGCCAGCCAGCCCGTAGACCATCAGCAATGCAGCGTTTCAAGATTATATATATAGAGAAAAAAATGCACACACACAAACATGTGCACACGCACTCACACAGAAACAAGCACACGTGGGCAGTTACATGTGCCAGAACACACTGGTACTTATCAACCAGCCAATCACAAAGTGTTGGGTTTTTTGTTTTGTTTTCTTTTTTTTTTTTTGTTTTTTTTTCCTTTTTTGTATTTTTTGTGGGTTTTTAAATTTTTTATCATTTTTATTTATTTATTTATTTTGTTNAACCCCTCCCCTACCCCCACCCGACATGGTAGACCTAAGGACGGAAACACACCCAGTGCAAACAAAGTTAAAAAGCTATTTTTTCAGTATATATGTTTCTTAGCAACAACTTCCGTATAACATGAAAAAGTGAAAAACTAGAAACTAATTTTTTTAATTTTTTGTGTTTAAATTTAAATGGTATGTGTACTTGCTTCACATTGTCTTTCTAAGTTGGCGTTCATGATTCAAGTATTTCAAGAGTGATATGTTCTCTTTTTGGATTTATATTCCAAACGAAAAAACTGAAGTTATATAAGGGAGGCAACTATGTGCTCAGACAGTCTGTCAATGACCCACCTTTTTTTCTCTCTCCGTTTTCTTTTTTCCTTTTATAAATGTATTTATTGCAAGTTGAAAAAAACGAAAAGGTCAAGTTAGTGCTGCTGCTGTTCCAAAAAAGGTCACGAGGTCAGAGTTGAAAGTTCTAAGTTCAGATTGAATCCGACCCTCCTCCCAGAAGGTCTCCAGGTAGTAAGGGAGCAGGGCTGCCCATTCTGTGTGGATCCTCTACGCTTGGGACCCCCCACAAGCTTGAAGAATAGTTTGGGGGCCCCCACAATGAAGCGCCAGTGAGATCACCCCCACTGCTGCCGCCGCCGCCACCACTGCTCCACTGCCCAAGCCCTGTTGACCCACCAAAGAGATTCAAAGCAGGTCCAACTGGATCTGTCTGGTTCTGTCCTGTCTCCAGGGATTGCCAGCCTGCTGTGGGTGCACTTGGGGTTGCTGCAGGTGTAGGGGGCTGAGCTTGTGCCAAAAAGCGACTAACCTCTTCATCTGTGGCAAACTCAGCCAGGATGGTAGTGTTTCCCAACACACACCTACAAGACAAGATGCATGGAAAAAAACACTGTAAGGTGCCCAAACCAAAAGAGATATCAGTTTGCCACAACAGAGAGCAGAGAAAACTTTAGCTGTTCTCAACAGTGAAACTGATTCAAAACACGAGAACTTCCATTTTATAAGGGCAAAACCAAACCCCAAACCAACCAACTCGCCTCCCCCAACATTCAGTTGTTATGCCTGCAACAAAACCTTTCTAAATTTAAACTAAGGTCCTAAGCATTAACACCAAGTGCAGTAAAAGTGCCTATACAGTGTAGCTAAAACAGCAAATTCACATATGCCACCTTTCAAACAAAACAGAGGAACAACAGGTTAAGAGCCTGTGAAATTCAGGATAAAGTTCAAAAGTACAGTTCAAAAGTTTTCACTTGAATTTAAGGGCTTACACCACCATCTCCCACACACCTCCCAAGGACTTTTATCTTAAAACCTCGCATATTTCCAAAACATATCAGAGCCACAGCTATTTCCAAAAACCTTAAGAACAGGAAACCTAAGTTCTGCAGCTTTTCAAGTAAGCTATTTCAGGATAGCAGATTCCCACACATTTGAGTTACACATATAAGAATGATTTTTCATCTGAAACAATTCACAAGCTTTTATAAAATGGCCAAAGTTGTACAGTAAGGTGCATACTGGTCACAATTCCACCCTATTTGCACCTTCTTAGTACTGTACATCCCAGTTTGTGCCAGCAATTTAAGTAATACAAACAGAAGGCATCTTTGTTTCTCTTCTTCCTTTGCTGATGAATCTGACTCCCTCCCAACTATGATACTTGAAACAAGTTTCCATAGCACTGGGCAGATATTTAGTGTTCATAAAGAACGGACATGGGCATTGCTTACATGTGCAGTGCAGTCTGGGCCTTGGCCGCCTCCTGTTTGGTGTTGTATCGGATAAGGGCGGTGCCCTGGGTCAGGTTGAGATGGAATGTCAGCAGTGGGCCATGCTGCATGCAGATCGTCCTCAAGGTTGACCCATCGATCTGAGGAAGAACAGCCAGGATAAAACAGATGTTTGTAACTACTTCTCCAAATGTATTTCAATCCCAACTTTGTCTCAGTAACTAAAAGATAAACTGCTCTCAGAAAGGAAAACAGGTAAAGCAGTGGGAAGTATGCAGAAGTGACAAAATTGAATTTTCAAACAGAATCAGTATGCCTTGACTTCTCACAATGACTTTGCTTTATGGAATAAACTGACTTATCTTTCCTGCTCACTTGTAGCTTGAGTCCAGTCTTCCCAATCTCACTGAGTTTCTTCCATTGTCACTATCCTTATGTTGGCAGCTTTTACAGTAATTACATACAACTTGTACTTCTCACCACCTTCAGCCATCGGGATTTGTACCAGAAGAACCAGAATGTCTTAGTCTCCAGCACTCCGATTTGAGTAAAATTTTGATCAACCAGTATTTAAAAGTTCTTCGCAAAACTGGAAATATCACCTCTACAATGAGAGTTTTTTTAAAATTTGTTTTGGTACTGTTTTTGTCTTTGTGATTTATGAAACAGTCACAGGAACAGTCAGTGATCTTTCTGCCGAACCCAGCAATGTTCATTCCTCCTGAACTAATGTTTTCACAGCAGTTGTTTCCTACATTCTTTCTGCAGCAGTAACAGCTTGCTACTTACCTCCTGTAACTCCTGTTCTCCAAGGTGTTCTGTATGGACAGATTCCATGCCTGGTGTGTCAGAGGAACATGCACACACGAATGGGATCCATATGTGCAGAAACTTAAGGAAGTACTACTTTCTTCCTTTTCCCTTTCCCCCCTATTACATAACACCACCTCAAATGAGGGAAAAGGAAGTTGTGTGTGCATACAAGTAGGAACAAAGTTAAAACAGGGAAACTTGAAATGAAGATTATTGTCCCTGAATCCACCTTAGCTTCCTTCTCTAGTGTACTAACTCACAATGAATAGAGGTTTTAATATGGAAGAGACAATTATAATCTGCTTCTTTCTCTTGTCTATTAGCTGCCTCCAAAATATACTCTTCTTCCATTAAATTATTCCTAAAGTAGTATTAAACTACCCCACACAAGGAAGACTGTGCCTCTTCATCACATCACTGCTGTTTTCTTCTCATCAAGGAAAACTGCCTTTTCTATGAACAGAACAGTTTGCCATTTCAGCTGATCTGAAGGAGACTTTAGTTTTTCCTTTCACATTGATGTTTTCTTAGACCATAGCAGAAGCATGGGAAGTTATCCTGCTGAACAGGAGACTCTGTCTAGACCTCAGGGCACTGCTGATAATCACATAGGCTTTTCCTAAGCCTTGAATGCAGACTAATTGGAATTGCTGAAACCAGGATCTCCGCATAATTCATTCTGAATGGAAGCAAGCTCTGAGAATACTTGTAGGAATAACCTAACTAAACTGTTTTTGGCAGGAGTGCTGGAAACATTCTGTGGTTTCACTGTGGAGACACCAAAGTGAAAACTGGCAGTTACACCAGCTTTCTTATTGACAACATCTCAAAGAATAGTCTCTTCAACAGCTATAAACCATTTCACATTTTGGTCATGCAACTTATCCTTACTTCTAAGACAAGCACCTCTGTGCCAGTATTTATTTTTTTTTTAAACTCTAGGTAATGAAAGGTGATGATTGTCACATAGTAAAAACTGAACAACTTAAAGTTAGCTAAAGAGATTACAATAGAAAAACCAAACAGACTGCAGCCTGGTTTAGCAGAAACATCTTACATATACGGACAATTCTGATTTTATTCAAATAGAAACAACTAAAGAATCCACAAATCTGTATCTCAGTAAAGCAAACAAGTTCCCAGAGACAACAGCAGAAAATACCTGTGGAGTGAGATTGTGAAGAACCAGCCAGTAGCTAGGACGAACTGAGCCACCATCACTCCAAGTAGATGCTGCAAATTAGAAGACAGAGCAACCAAGATAGATACGATACTAAGAAAACAATTTTTCTTTATAGACAAATTCAGGATTATCAGCCCTGCTAACATATGAAAGCCCCATCTTAATTCCTGAAAACAAAAAGTATCTTTCCTCACACTTCACATCAAAATTCACTCTTTACTAGAGTTTATCTTCAAGGAGTTTCCCACCCACAGAAAGCATCTAGTCTTGAAAGGTCCCATGTATTAGGAATTCCCTCCTGACAGCTCTCAGCCCTCTTCACTCATTCTCTGCAGCAGGACCTGGGATTCTATACACAACTCCCCCCACCTCCCACCCCAACTGCTGACAGCAAATTTCCATTTGAAGAAGTAACTTTTTTTTTTCCTTTTACCAGACAACTGCAACTTTCTTTCCTCCAAACCATTAGTGCTGTAAAATGTACACTCCTCGGGTCTGATCAATGGTGCTAGCAGTTGATTCTTCTCACCAGAGGCAAGCCTTGAGTCCTGTGCCCCCCAGCCCCTGACCGATCTGGGTGCTGTGCTGTTCCATGGAGATGATGGTTTGGGGTTGGTCAGGCCAGGAGGCGGGCGGGGTAGCCCTGTAGTGTTCCTTGAGGAAATATGGTTTTTCCACATCTTGTTGGAGAGATGAGTGGGATTGTGTCCTATGGGATCTGGGGACCATGTTGATTTGTAGTCACTGAATTTTGCTAGAAGATTAAATAAATTGTACATATTAGAGAAACTTCAACTAGGCCTTACCTGTACTATGACTATAAACCCTATGACCACATTTATATCAGAGACAAGCACAAAGCACAGAACCATACAACAGTCAATTCACCATACCAAAAGAAGTCATTCTACATGTGTGTTAATCTTTGCTTATTCTATACATGCTGACAAAAACCAATCCCTAGATAATTTACGATAATATAACCAGTTGCAGTATCCTCAATCATTAATAAGATGAACAGCAACTTCTATGTCCACGTTTCATTTGAAAACCTGATAATTTCTTAGAAGTTTGGGCACTAGTGACCTTTAATGAAACTGAACCTTCTTCAGGCCAAAAACTTGCAGAAAACTGAAGCAAGTATTTACCACGCTTGGTCTACTAAGCTAGTGCTACCTCCTACAGATGTCCTCCGATAAGATCAATGCTTACTCTTGAAGCACAAATTTCAGAGTTGACACAGCAGTAACACATAAAGAAGGCCACTTAACTGTGTGACAGCTGGACTTCTAAACAATCTTGATAGTGTATATCCTTTTTTTTTTTTACTAGAAAACACTACCAAGTGCCTATTAGGAGAAGCTAAGACCAACAGTAGATATCCCTAACACATTTCAAGAACCCTTTATATAAAAGTTTAATAAAAGAAAAATGAACACAACCCCCCAAACATCACTATCAGACATGAATATCTGTGAACTTTTCATAAACCGGTTTTCCTTAAGAAGGCAGATCACAAATTCTCCCACACCTTCTGACAGCAAGGGATATTTATCACCCAGCAAAAACCAAACCAAAAGTCAACATTGCTCGAGTAATTTCTGTTTTCCTTGCTCTGTAATGAGAACCAGCGAACACAGAGAGGGCAATCTGGGGGAAAAGGCACTTCTGTCATGAGTTATCTTAATCATGAATTATCTTAATCAGAACTTGTGTGTGTGTGTGTGTGTGTGAAAAGGTAGTAAATTACTCGTTTGAAACAAAGGGTAAAAATCCAGGTTTACATTACACCAGTGTGTCACAAAATAATGGGAAATCAAGACACTTTCTGGCTGTAAAACGCTGGTGTGTAGTTTTACAAGATGAGCAGACGACTATGTGTGCCAGACAGTGGTCTAGTTTCCTCAATTCAGCTATTACTTCAATAAAAAAGACCCAAGAGATTAAAAAATTATGTGCTAGACAAAAATTAGGCACAGGTAAGAAGCTGATACACACCACTCCTTTCCTCAGGCTATGAAAAAAGAAATCTTATGTCAATGGAACCCTTTATATACAGCTATTGCTTCAAACCAGTCACCCCACAAACTGGCAGCAGTAACATTGGGGGTTTTTTGAGGGCTAAATAGGATTTAACACATTTTGTGAAGATGCTGGGTTAACATACAAACACAGCTTTTATTCAGTAAGATGCAAAAAACAAAGTTTGAGCCAGATGCAGCTCTCAGCTATGTTCATCACTTCTGCTATTTACACACAATTCTTCAGTTTTAAGTAGCTGTCAAGACAATGACGCCTCAAGAGAAAGATCTGACATTTGCCAAGAAGTTAAAAATCTAAATGGTTTGTCTGGAGTAAGTATTTCCAGCATCCTACTCAGAAGCGTATACAGAAACCATTTAGCACAGGAAAAGTTTGGGACCTTCTTACCAAGGATTTGAGGCAGATACATTAATTACTATTTATAGGCCAACCATTAAAAGCCAGAGGACTAAAAGTTCAGTCTTTCCAGGTTTCAGGGAATGATGAGTGCTATAACACGTGAGACAAAAGTTCCCTTCACAACGTTTTGATGTTCTAAAATTAAAAAGAATAAAATCACTCACCTTATTACTCTAATTCCTTAACTCATATATACAGGAGCAGGTATGTTTCAAAAACTATGACAGTTCCCCAAACCCTTACACTTGTCAACAGATTGTGCATGTGTTTTTTTTCTTCCTTTTGCATCTGCTGCTCATTCCTACCCTATTCTTTAACTTGTGTAACTAAATAAGGACTCGGTATCGAGAGCGGGATGAAGGGCAGAGTATCTTAGCCTAGTTTTTAAAGCAACTACAACAGCGTATTTTATCATCAGGAGGAAAACTATCTGATAAGCCACTCAAATTTTGAGTTGCTCAGAAATTACTGAAAGACTAAATATTCAAAGTGAAACAAGAATGAGAAGCCAGTGAATACGCAAAAAATGCTTTCTCCAGGTAAGTTTTGGAGCCCACGTACCTGAAGTGCTATGAACGTTGGTGAAGGAATTGTCAGAGGCACTGTAGGGCCAGGCACCAGGTGAAGGCAGCGAGGTGTTGAGGGAAGAATTAGACCCTATCAAAGGGAAAAGGAGAGAGAAAGAGTAGGCCAATTTAATAGTTTCTATAATACTGTTAAACCCTGAGAGTGCCACGATTTGTACCCGTACCAAGCTGTCATATGATACACAGCCACAGCGCAAAGGCACACAGGCTTCCTTCTTAGTGAAATGCAACAGACTGTTACACTGTTATGACAGGAACATCGCCAGAACGACTCAAACAATCACATACCAGTTGTTCACTGTTTTACCTGTGGTGTTGTCCCGCAGAAGTTGGTGGTCAGTATCTACAATGGGAGATGTGGCTGTCCCCCCCAGCACACTTCCAGGGGTCACATAGGGGTCAGATTCAGGGTCAATGTTTTGTATACCTTTCCATGGCACTCCTGGTTGGAACTCTGGGGTGGGAGGGAAAAAGGAATTAGATGCAAACAGGGAAATGCCATTTACTGGAAGTAATTGTTGAAGATATTTTTGAGAGTAAATAACTGTCTTCTACATTGTTTCTCAGGAAAAAAAAATTAAATCAGACTACTTAATTAAGATCTATTTCACATTTCCTCCCACTGCACTCTCTCTAGTGTCTGAATACCAGTCTACACTACAAAAAAGTGGTTCAAGTGCATATGGTATTCCTTTGACTGTTCCTGTTTTACTACATTCAGCTGAGGCTTCAATAGTTTTACCTTTCCTTAATAAATTATGTATTTAAGATACGTAAGATTAGAATATATATTATAAGACTAGATTCTGTACACATACTTCGTGTGTGTGCAGAAGCCTTTCTCATGGAAAGGCTACCTACCTTAAGAGTTCGTAAACACAACATTTGACACTTTACACTGTAGGTACACACACACTTTATACATTACCCATTAATACTGAGGTAATGCTAAGGTCAGATGGCTTGTGTTAAAAGCAATGTGTACATTCATTGGCATTCTTCATATTTCACAATGAGATGGAATATACTTATGCTTTAGTTTCCTTTCAACTATAGTTCCAGGCACGCCAAATTCTTAAGGCAAGATGATGAGTTATGCAAAGTATGAACATACAAAAACTCCAGTTGCTGTAAGAAAGATCAGTAACTTGGTTCCTTTTCTGAGTTCAATGAATGTAGTGCTGTGATCAATTTTAGAAGCAGTAATAGGAAGTAAAACTGCCAAACACAAAAACAAGTAAAGAAGCTTCAGATACTATACGACAATTTGGGTAAGTGTAAAAAGTGTGCCAAGGTGGCAGATTCATCCCTTGCAGATACAAGTCCAGAATATGGAATGATGCCTTTATTCCCAACCTGAAGTTTTGAAATAATCAATGACCAAATATTTCTATGTAATTAAAAATCCATTATTACAAGTGGGATCCAGGATGTGCTCTCTAGAATGAAACCATGTAGGGTGAATCCGGCATGGAAATGTTCACTTCAGTCACCTTTGTGATGAAGAAGCATAGTAAAGACTATGACTTTCACAGCAAATACAGAAGAAAATGTGGTAATACTTGTTCAAACAATTGGCACAGCAAGGGCAGTATTAGATTGTGATAATGCACTGGCAGGAGAACCTCAGGGAAGACATAAGAAACGCCCCACTGGGTCAGAACTGTGGTCCAGCTAGCCCAATATTCTGCGAACAGTGATAGGAGAGATACTTCGGGACAAAACACAAACATGGCCACTATCTGTAGGCTACTGCCCTCACACTCTCCCAGCATCCATAGTCCTTCTACCTAGGATGTCAGAAATATGCTATTAGCACCTGCATGTGAAACCGTTTTTCCATCAGTTTATCCAATCGCTGTTTCAACTAGCTAGTACCATTTGCCTCCAGAAGCTCTAAAAGTAACACATTCCAGAAGTTCACCACTCCCAATGGAAAAAAACCCTAACTCTCATCTATTTAAAATTTGTATCACTTCAAGTCCAGCATTGGTACTATGGTTCTAGCATTGCAGGGTTCGTGGAATTACAATTCTGCATTTATCTTGTTTGCTGTCTTCGTGATTTTGTAAACCTCAGTCACATCTTCCAATATGTAGTAACTCAACAAAATAATCTAGGATACAAGGTATCAACATTTCTAACAGTATGAGCAATCGGCACTGCATCAAGGGAAGAATCTGTCCAGCTACTGCCAAAACACTGCAATCCTCCGAGAAACAGGATCACCTTATGCTTAAGGAAAAAGCAATGCCGCTCCTGGGTCTAGTCAGAAGATCATCTCTGTTCTGAGATAAAGAATCCATGAACACAGACTAGGACCTGGAAATTGGAGCTTGTTTAAAAAAAAAGAAAAAAAAGTACAAGGGCAAGACTTGGACTTGTCAAGATTTCTGAGAATTGGTGAGACTCTCCTTGAAAAGTTAAGGAACATTCAAACAAGACTCCAAAGATGGGGCATACTGTATGTAAACACATTTTCTCATCAATATAATCCTGGTCTCAAGAAGGGTTTTTCTCTAACTTCAGCATACTGATAAATTTCCAAACCATCCTTTGCGACTGACAGGTATTCTCACGCACATTCACCAACTCTCCCTACAGACATGCTCCTCCTTTACTTCTAGATAGTAAAGAAAACATGAAGTGCATTTTTCCACTGATATTTGAAAAGTCCTCCCAAAAGGTTAAAACATAAGATTATTATGAAAACCATAACAGACATATCCAGGACAGTTTGCCTGGAGTATGACTGAACTGCTCTTGAATAGGAAAATTACAGTCTATGCAAGTCTGTGTGACATAACCAAAAGATACAGTTCTCACCAATGCAGCAAAACTTGCTCTCACCTCCAGCTGTGATATCAGTTTGATTGGGCACCACTTCATTTATCTTTGTGCTGAACAATACTGCTCTCTTGAACGGCAGAATTTCTGCAGCAGATGGCATTTAGGAGGAAAACGCGAAAGGTGTAGTCAGGGTGAATGCTGAGTGACCACTGTATTCATTCACAGGAAAAACGTGCCTATTTCAAGAGGTTTTCCTCTTGTAAACTCATGTTTACTAACAACTTCTTTTCCAACACTAGGAAGAAAAATTTTATCCACGTCAGGAACTGACAGTGGGCCTCACCTACAAACTTGCAGAGAAAAAGGACCTACAGCGTAAAATCACTTTGGGTCTTTATTCTTCATTGGGATGTTGAGAAGGTGGATCATGATTTCAGCTAAGCTTTCCTTCTTGAGGAAGCAATACGCTAGAGAGGCTAAGAAATAGCTTAAGTGGCTGATGATTACGGGACAGTAACACTTGTCCCAGTAGTCTACGGACCTCATAAGAGAGGGCTTGCAATACAGCAATAACTGCATAAAAGCCATATGCCAAAACTCATTATCTGTTACATGACATCTGCAGTCACAGTCATGGGCTACTTGTTTACACAATACATTAAGGATGGTACTGATGATCCCAGTGAGAGCTTATGTTCAGTATTTGTGAACTCTAGCTACCCTCACACAGTGGTGAGGCAGTCCACAGCAAAGATTTTATTTATCACTGACAGTAGGACTGCAGGTATTGCTAAGGAAGCTCTATGATACCAACAAGGGGCTAAGAGTAGCTATTCAGCTTCTCACTTCTGTAACAGCTTTCTGGTACCAAGAGTCTTGCCAGCCAGTGCCTGCTCCAAAATCTGGAAACATGGCAGAGCTGATCCTCACATCCCTCTCCTAACATTTCAAACAGTACTGTGTTTCTCAGTATTATATTCAGTATTATATAGGGGAATGGTGACTGAAGAATCAAGTTCAGCAACAATCAGCTTACGAGAGAGGTCCTGAAAAAAACCTAAATTTTGGGGGTTTCTAGCGTGATGTTAAGTACTCAGCTGCTTGAGCTGTAGTTACTGTTCAACCAGGCTGACAGAAGCATAATGCAAATACACCTCTACAGAGAGCAGTCAGTGGTACAAAATGTGCGTGCGCAGATGTTCTTACGATAACCAATTCTGCAACCCTCTTAGCTCATCAGAAAACATTTTCTTGCCAGAGTTAGACAATGAGGGGGTCCCACATAAAAAACTTTAACCATTTTTTGTAGGTTTCCTGCCTTTGTACATGTCACACAGATTCCTAAGCTTTCTGATGCAAGGTCTGTGCTACTGCCTCACCCAAGAAATGTACCCGCACCTTTACTTTTTTTTGTGCTTGAGGGGATACACAGCAGAGGGTTTGCAGTTAGGAGTGCTTTCCTGGAATGTAAGTGTCTTCTAGGAAGACAAAAAAATCATAGCGTTCACTATTTGCTGAACAACACTGGTGATTAATCCATGCAACTTCAAGAACATGACTGTGTTTAATGAATGTTTTATATAGAAAATTGTGTGCGTGTTCAAATACATATGTATTCTTCCTAAATACTTGGGTTTTCTAGCAGGAAGATAAAATTCTGCCAGTGAAACTCTAGGAAGACTTAAAGAATGTGCTACTGTGTGTAATTCAAAAAGCAAGAAACTTCTGCTCAAGCCAGAAGATTGCTGAGCAGTACTGAAATATGGCAACACTCTTCTATTCTTTATGTGACGTGAGCAAAGCTGACCACAACAGCATAGCACACACATTGTATACATATTGTACCAATACTGCTGGCAAAAGAAACCTTGTGGTCCGTACTGAGATATTTCTAAGTAATTGCCAGAAGAAAAGTTCATGTTACATAATATACTAAAGGTCAAGACAAGAAAATCCCATTCCCACCATCACAAAAAACAAGCTTTCACATCTTTTGCTTTCTGATTCCATACTATCAATCAAAATTTTTACATCCTGTGTGAGCCTAACATAACACAAATAAGGTATCAGTACAAGAGGAGGGAGCTGGTATTGTGCATTCTATGAACAAGTGTTCTCATGAAAAATTCTGTGAGTGTAAAGTCACCACAAGAAGATAAGAGTTCACCTAACACACACAAAAAAACCCCAAAACCAAACAACAAACAAACCACTATTCAGGCAACTCAACAGTTAGTTCATATGTAGCCCAGCAATTTTTTTTATTAGGAATTCAACGTTTATGTTCTAATTTAATGTGGAAGAAATTTAAAAACTGAGACAGGCTAAGCAAATGTTTTCCTTGCAGTGGTTATCTAAAAAGTACTATGAAAAAAAGTTTCAGCACACCCACTCTAAAGCTAGAACATAACCTTTGCCCTTATGTAATACCTGGAGGCCAGCTGGCGTTGCTAGATTTGCTTCCGATCTTGTTTGTTGGTGGAGATTTGGCAGGTAACCAACTATCACCAGCAGGGGCTGTGTGGCCACCCAGTGGGTCGCCCTGAATTATGTCAAACTGGTTGTAGGGCGATCCTCCGCGAGCCTTTCCAGGGGGCACTATTGCACCTGAAGCATTAAAAAGATACATTTACACTCAGGAAAGGCTGGGGTCTTTATGAGTATGGTATACTAAACAAAAAATATTTAAGATGCATACTGGTGACGTAAGACATTCACTAACTTGAAGCATAGTTTCATCTGAGCTATTTCAACTTTGTCAAGATGATACTGCAGTGGCATTCCCGAAATAGTCAGTTCCCTTCTCACCATTTTTGTGCATATTGGCATCTTGTGAAGCCACAGAGGGCAGCCCTTCCATCATAGTCCACTGCTTAAAGCGGGATTCTGTTCCAGCCTCTTTCCCTCCCACCATGCCATAATCCATGCCACTTGAGCCAAAGCCTGTCAAACAAACAAACAGAACTCCATTGTCATTTGCTCTTTTTGGTTTAAAGATCTTCAAACAGGGAGTCATTGATATCATAAGAAAGGTAAAAAAAAAAAAAAAATCAGCAGTAGCAAATTAAATATTCAAGAGGCAACTTCCAAATAAGCTTGTTAGGTCAGTATGCCACCAAGATATGCCTTCATATTAGGTTTGTTTTCTTCCCATGTAATGAGAAATAATGCAATTTGATCAAGAGTTGATACTTGTCGTAACATTTGCTCTAGTGCTTATACAGAAATTATCCATTTCTGCAATCAGATATAACTGGCTAATATAGCGATGCAATTGCCATATTAATATGGTAACTATATGTAACGCTCCAAATCTTTTTTTCACAGAGCACTTACCTGAACCATATCCAGGTATTTGCCCTTTGGTCTGTAAATCTGAGACCCCCACACTCAAAGGATTGGGTACCATGCTGTCTAAATGCGGCTTAGGCCCGACAGGGTGGGATGGTGAATGCTTCATGCCAGGCTGCCTCTGCTGCTGCTGCTGCAGGGCACTCACCATACGAGCAATCTACAAAAGAAAAAAAAATGGGGATGACCTATCCTACACGGCAACACCTAATTCCAGTAAACCTGAAGAAAGTGACTTGAAAGAGATCCAAAGGACCCTGCTCTCTGAAAAGTGCAATCTGAAGGGACTGCAAACTGAGGAGAGCAGATGACTAAAGCCAGAATCATCTTTGTTGCAGACTGCATTTTCCCAGCACACTTTATACTTCATATGATTGACCAAAACAGTGCCACACCTGTTGCTCCTGCTGTTGTCGCACAGCTTGAGATAACTTCCTCTGGCTTTGTAACAGCTGCTGTTGCTGCTGCTGCTGAAGGAGGAGCTGACATGCCTACAAGATAAGCAGGGTTGGGAAAAGGGAAAACCAGAACCCATCAAGTGAAATACAATTGCCAGGAACTGGTCACTAGCAAATGCTTTGCTCAGAACTTAGGCAAGCTATTTCTCAATCCACACACTCAAATAAAATGACAATGAATGCACTGGAAGAATACTACATCCTTCACTTGTTTTTAATTTAACATCATGCAACAGTATTACTAGTACCTGCTTTATTACCATCACTATGACTGCAAGCCTGAAGAAGACTTCATTAAAAAAAATGAACAAAGTGCTTTCTGTACAGAGACATTGTTTAGAATCATTACTAACCCGCTGCAACATTCACAGTAATTACACAGGCCTGTTTAATTTATCTACTGCCCTTTAACAGGGCTGTATTTTCCTGTACAACAAACAGGGAATACCTGTACAAAAATAACACAAGATGAGTAGGATAGAATTAGAATAAACATAAAAAGAAAACTCCAGCAAATAATTTGTAAACAGTGTGTCTCACAAGATTATTAGCTACTTACTAATTGAAACTGGGGTATCTGTGGAAGCTGGCTCAGCATGGCAATCTGTTGTGGAGAAAGCTGGGGGCCCATATTGAAAAGACCAGGATTCAAGCCACTGTTGGGAAACTGTTTGAGCATGGAGGCCGAAACCTGCATGGAAACCAGTCACACATCCTCAAGAAATGCACTCACTGCTATGAGAAAAGATGATGAAGTAGAAGTATTTCTATAAAGGAATAGGTACGACACCAATCTTAAATGGTGTTCCGGAAAAGACATTACAGATTTATTAACAAACACATTTAAATATGCACAATCTATGACTTGAGCAGAGTGAATACCTCACTTGGTCGACAATATACAGTATTACATGTGCAGATGCAGACATACACACACAAGGGTTCCTCACCCAACCAACTGGTTGCTAGAGATTGCACCAAATTAAAATGCTGATATATAAGCAGCTAACCAGTAATCACAGTACTGCATTATCACATTAAAAACGTACTGCTTGACAAGGGAAAAGAAAGGCATTCAGGCAGTCACCGGAGCAAAGAAACAGTGCCTCACAGAAAGAGTTAATCTCTTTGTATGATGAATAAGCTATAGTAAAAGACAGGAGTAGGTGGAGAAGAATCCCCCCATTTCTCCCTGCATTATTTAAGAGTCACACAAGTAGAATTCAAGAGAATCTCCGAAAGTTTTTGCCAAGTCCAAAGCAAAAGGTAAGCTTGTGCATTTGGAGATTCTGAGGTCTTAGAGCTCTGCAATGTAAATGCTACTGTAGCCCTTTATCAGGCCTCTCTGAGGGGGCAGGAAGCACAGGACAAGACTGAAAAAAAATAAGCAACCTGTCACACTTCAGAAGAACTTTCAGCTTTCAGTTTTTTTCTGTTGGTTTTAAAATACTTTGCAAACGCTTATGTAAGACACAGGATTACTGAATCCACTTTGAGGTTTAAAAATACTGGTTGTGAGCATTTACCATCAATAGCCTTGGAATAAGGAAGAAGGCTAATCCTTCTGTACTGAGTTTTAAGCACTTTCAACTATGAATTTTATTTTTTTTAATCTTATCTAAGTTTTCAATTTCTTAAGTTAAGACTAAGATAGATGTATAAGTAACCTCAATGATGTGCTCTGAAGGCTGTAGCTCTACTCTTTACAAGTAACCAATTACTATAAATTCCTTACCTGGGGAGAAAGAAATTGGGGAGGCACTTGCGCCCGGATATTGGGGGAAGGATTTAGTGGCTGCACTGGTGTGTGCATGCCCCTCGATTGTGCTGTGCTGTTTCCAAACAAACCATGATTGCCACCCTATAAAATTAAAGCAGTAGTGAGAAGATGAATCTTTCAGGATAATGGATTTCTACGCTATTAACTACATATCAATAACAGTGAGGCAAGTACTGACTTAAAAAGAGTACCTTTAGAAATACTGAGATGTGTGCTCTAAATCAGTAATGTTCTACCTGGGTTACAACTGCTATACTGCATTTTTGAGATGCAGGCTCTCTCTTCTCTATACTGAAGAGTCATGTTTGTCCACTTATTTCAAAGCACATGACAAAGCTAATGTTTTATATTTTGCACTTTACAGATTGGGAAATGCAGACTTGGGAGTACAAACGACACTCTTAAAAAAACCCATTCCACTGGCTTAAAAGTATGGCAGGACTACATCAACAAGAATTTTGGTCCATCATTCTGGAAAAGTCAAGTACTTTTTCTGAGTATGTTGCTCAGATATCACTCACAAGCCTATTACTTCCTCTGCAGGCCTTTCACTAGCTGAAATTAGAAAACGTTTTATTAAAAATTTTCCTTCTGATGTCAAAGCTTCAGCATTCTGGATTGAGATGTTTCTCTTCCTTTTTTTTTCCACTAAGCTGAAAAGCAGGAAAATTTTCAAATGAGAAAAAAATGTTGGTTTTTTTTTCTTCCCAGTGATTTATTTTCTAAACCAAGAATACTTGCTGTTTCTTTTGAGTTTTTTTTTTAATGAGAAGTATTTACTATTTTATAAGCTACTTCTGTAACAATAAACCCTACTCCATGAAAAAGACCTATGAGAATTCCTGATTGTGATTCACTATTTCAGCCTCTGAGCAGGCTCTCTTTATTTGTAACATCTTTCAACAAAAGCCACAGGAAATGTTATGGACAGCCTCCTACACTAACAGTTGCATGCTGTTGCTTCTAAAAGCTGAAACTCATACTCCAAAAGATCATGTGCCATGATCCTGTCCTTTCATTTTCAAGACCCGCAGAACTTCCCACCTTCTGCTGTATATCAGGATGTCTACGATCCTCAGATACATGGGTTTCTAAATAGTGCATTTTCCACCTGTCAGCCTTAATTCTCTGTTCTCTCTCTCTCCATGCCAGCATTGCTCTACCCAACAAACTCATCGTTCTTCCAAACTGAGATTGTGTAGTCTTCTGCAAAAGCTTTCTTTTCCTTGTATACCAAGATTTCATAAACTTTGCCACCCTTCTACCATAATATACTGTGACCCTTCTACTACCCTTCTGCTAAAAGGGAAGTCTGTCATCCTGTTTCTATACTGCCAGCACTGCAGATTGCCTCATTCACCTACATCACATTTCACCTCCTTAATTTACCTTCTTTCAGAAGCAACTCAAGATGTCATATTAAGCATGTAGGAGGATAAGCAAAAACCCTCAAGAGACAAAAGAGTTTTTATTCTGGAAAGAATTGACTGGGGTCAACTACAAATTAAGATTTTTGAGAGGTTTGAAGCTGCGGCTATGCTTTCAGCCCTCCCTAAAGCTCAACAGAGTTCTGCACACTGAATCCAAGAACATGCCTGCAAATTCTGGACTTAATCTGATGTTCAACACTGATTGTATCACATAGAAACAGAAAGACAACACAAAGAAACACCATCATGTTAGGCATGTGGCTATGTAAGCTAGTCCAGTTGCAATACTTAGGTTCTATGCTTTCATTTCCTAGTATTCCTGCAACATTTTCTTCTAGCATAATGCAAAACGTAACAGCCAGAAATTCTTCCAAACTGCAGTTACCCACTTCATTTCTTCCCTACCATTCCCCCGTATACAGAACAAAAACACAGCTAATTCAAGAGCTTTTAAAGGCTGCTAAATCAACCCTTTCTTTGGGCTGTGGGGAAGGGAGAAGGGAACAGGTACAATGCAAAATGAGTGAAGTTTTTTAAAGGCACATTTCTACATACAAGGTCATTGGGTGAAGTCTGGAAAAATTCAGTGTCAGGGGCGATGGGGCAAATTAACAGCCTCTAACTGGGTTTTAAAACAGCAGTTAAAATATAAAGGTTGCCACTAACTTCTGAAAAGCGTATCTATCTGCTGCTGCACTGTGATTTAGGAAGTAAGAGGCCAACAAAAATAGATGGAATACCTTTTGATGAGAGGAACCAAGGTGGATTGATTCTCAATAGCCTGATACAGCTGAAATTTCCTTTAACACTATTAATTTATTTAGTAGGAAAGCAAATGCAAGCAACCAACTAACCAGGATTAAGCCCAGGTTGCAGCCTTACAACAATGCATCTTAAAAGGTGGCCTGCTTACTTGTCTAGCAGCGAAGTTTTGGGGACTGAGCCCTGAGCCGATTGCTCCAAGGCCGACGTTGGATAGTGTGGAACCAGAGGGAGACAGCTTGTAGCTGGGAGAAGGGGAGAAGGGAGAGCAGGGAGCCTCATCCCCAAGGCACCCATCTTGATTGGAGAAAGGCAAAGTCAGCTGAAGCAGCAGTTAGCCAACAGCAGGAGTTGGTTAGTGAAGCAACAGAACGCAAGAGGAGAGAAAGAGGGACGGTGAGTGACTAGGAAGAAGCAAAGTTAATTTGTAATAGCAATTACAAGGACAAAACTTCTGACCCAAATGATCATTTCACAATTAAGATTTCGGTCCAAGAAGACACCAATAAATTCCTAAAGGCTTCTTTTTAAGAATACATTTTGAGCTCTCATTAAATTAATTTCTGACAGTGGCTACTACCACTACAGAAACAGACACCTAAGAACATAATTTGTTAGGAACACATTAGCTCTGCTAGTGATATTTATTAATTAGGCCACAAGAGGGAGTTGACAAAACTGCTTTTTGGCCCGTTATACTAAAATGGAGGAGTTAAAAAAAAATTCATTGACAGTAACACATCTTCAGAATTTTTAAACCAAATTTCTTTTCCATTTTACATGTGATAAACTGTATTAAATAAACCCTAAAGCATTCTGAATCTATTGGACGCTCTCAAATTAATAATGTGAAGTAATTAATCTTTGATAATAACAGTGAAAGCTTCTGTTTAAAATAGGCAAGAACAGGAAAGAAACACTACCATAACACAGAACAGATGTCACAGAGAAACAAGACATCATACAGAAGCTTACAGTACATGAACATATAGCATAAGGGGTTACGGAATTTAGAAAGGGTGTTTCCAGTAAACAGCAGACATGAAAGCAGAAAAAAACTTTGGAAGACTGTGATTACTTATGCTTACTTAGATCTAGACCAATTTTTTACAGTAAATGATTGTAGTCTGTAGCCAAAAGAACGATTGATTGTGATGAAATCTATAATGAATTTAATTGCTACTAGTAGTTTACCTTTCCATGAAAAACAAATTTCTTTCTGTCCATATTAAGAGCAGTCTGTTCTAGAATAAAAAGCCTCATTCTCTCCAGATAATTTAGTTTGTCTATGCACATTTGGCACCCGTTTTATATACACATTCATTCTACAACTTCCCCACAACTTTTATTACTGAGTTTGTCCAAGGTTACCGAATTTTTAGCACTTCCAGTGTAATAGGGTAAAAACTGTCAATAATAATTTATCTAAAGATATTTCTCTCACCTTCTCAAAATAAGGCCCGCTATCTGTGGTTCCCATGTCTTTGGAATTAGGTGGACGGAACCCAGATCGATCCTTTCTCATCATGTCATTAAAATCCCCGAGATTCATCGTTCGTTTATCTACCTCAAACTTCTTATCTGGGAGACCACCTGTAAAAATGAAGAAACAAGGCAAAATTAGTCCCAATAATCTCCATGACGTTTCATGATAGCAGGTTCACAGCCAAAGAAATTATCTTTAAGATCAGGATATAAATTAGTTCTGTCTTATAATTTAGTGTGGCTACAGTTGCTATTAAAAGATACTGAAAAATTCAAGTAGGAAGTCTCCTTTGTAAGGCTGAACAAACCAATTTAGTTATAGAGTTTAATGTGAAGTATTTATCACAATTTATGTACAGATATGAACAAACTGGGCTGCTGCAGAAATGCCTAACTAATGATGCTCATTTATACATAATTCTCAATGTCTTCCCAACTCGCACTGTAATATATTGGTATTCAGTAGCTGAAGAGACCCCCCCCCATCTAAGTTCTCCATATATTCTACTTAGCCTTTACTGGGTTTGGCATTGAGAAATAATTTCTCAAACTGCAAAACCACACACATTTTGAACACAACTCTTGTACAGTCATGTGAATTTAACTCTTGAACACCATAAATCATCTGGTATAGCATAACTTCCAGACAGACAACCAATTTCCCTCAGCCTGTATGCAAAGATTACACAACCAGTAACAGAGACACTCTTCAAACATCCCCTGTAGTCTCCTGCCATTGTTTAGTGAGTCATCTGGTGCAACACGAGGAAGAGATGTTAATAACAGATTATCAAACTGTAACACAGTGAAGAGGACATCATCTTTCTCTTTATACTTATCATCAGCCAAGTGCTGACTGAAGGAAGTTTCCTACCTCACACACTGAACTGCTGCCAAGGAACAATTTTTTTGTCATATTTGACACCTGTAAGGTATCAGATGCACATTGTTATGTTGAAATAGATAGAAAACATTTTTGTTTTAAAATATGGACAACATGATAGAAATGAGCTTTACTTTTAAGTTTTAAATAATTTTGCTTATTAGCACAGACGGTCTTTTCCAATAACAGTTTAAAAAAACCTGTCAACACAGTTAACCAAAATCTATGACTCTTCCAAAGGAAACTGGTCATAGATATCCTACCTATCAAAAAGAGCAGACGGCTAATCACTGATACCTTTAAAACACTTATTTGTTGCTCAATAAGCTTCTCAAAGCCAGCATCTCTTCTTCATGTTCAATCACAAACTAGTAATATTCATAGGCATGTCATTGACAAGAACCTATGAAATCAGTTGCTAAATACATGGGTTTTTCTTGCTGGCACAGCTTTCCAAGTTGATCCAGCTTCATCCTCTCAGATGCCTCCAACATCATTTATCACAAAAACACTTGACAAATCACCCGCATATCTTGGCTTGTAACTGGAGTCATACTGATCTGGATGAGCCCATCCCTTTCTAACATATCCTAAAAAGCTGGAACTGGCTCTGCAAAAGCAGTCACGTAAAATGTCACATACATCTCAATTCTGGCAATACCTACACCTAACCACGACACACAATGTCAGCAATGCACTACCAAAAGGTTTCTGTGCTTTAATTCTAGACAGGAAGCCCTGTCCATTAGTTGCCTGAAAAGAAACTGAAAGTGACACAGGGTTGCATCACTATCTGAAATGAAACTGGGTCAATGCCAACACCAGATGACTAAGCTGCAGAAACACCCTTTTGTCTCTTCAGTTATCCAATCAACTCCTCAAACATTACTGAATGATGCCTTGTAAAATGGCTTGTTAAATAACAAGCAGTGCATTAAAGAGCACCTTTAAAGGCTTCAAGCACAGATATGCATGCCACTTAGTGCTGAGGCAGCTGCTTAAACTTCAGTATAAAGAAGGCCTTGCTAAGAGAGATGATAGCATTCATTTATTCCATTCACAGAAAACAGTAACGCAACCTTGGAACCTGTTGTGTGAGTCTGTCTTTTGCACTTGCCAACAAAAGCTATAAATAATGCAGGTGGCTGAAGACTAGCTTTACCTTGTGTAGTACAAAACGATCATTAAAATCTGGAAAGTTTGAATTTTACCCTCTGCAGTAGGTAAGAACATTTGCACATGAATAAATAACAAGCCACAAATCCCCTACATGCAGAAATGTAGAACAGGTTAAAAGACGAGCCATCTTCATAAGAGACAACATTCCATCAGTTCTTGGATTTTTCCCAGTACTAACAGCTGTGAGAAACTCAGTGAAAAATGCAAAATAAAACAAAGGCTTGAAAGATGACATTCATGTCCTAGTGAGAAAAAACCCTATTACGTAGATCTCCCACACCACATGCATGAAGCTTAAAAAAAATTAATTACTTACAAACAAAATTATAAAATGAGATCTTGGAAAAACAGGAGACAGAAACTACTGTTGAGCAAAGTCATCTAAAACATTTGCAAACAAGAGACTCAACATGGTGAAAATATATACGTTCAGTGGGGTAACCCAAAGGGAAAAAAACATTTGAAACATGTTTTTCACAGAAACAGGTTTTCTGCCTGACCATTTAAAGATGTTGGTTTTATAACTTTGCTATAAATTTATATGATACAAGCCTACTGAGCAAGCACATGAGCTTAGATATCAAGGTGTTGCACCTAAATGCTAAATCAGGTTATGGCTTTGTAATGTATAGACAGCTGCATGAATTGCATATGAATCAACAGAAATTGGAAATTAATTTCCCATTCTTTACAGGTGATTTGAGAAAGCAATGATCTGCAGAGGTTGCAACTAATACATTAAAAAAAAGACAAAGGTGATTGTCAAATGGAGGGAAGGAAAATAAAATATTAAGTGGTTTGGATGAGCTATTTACTCTAGCAAACTTCATGCCTCAGGATACTAGGAGAGATTTCAATGGAAAAAAGTTGTATCCTATTTTCAAAATAAGTTACCTATTGAAGGGATTTGATAGAAAAATAATAAAAAAGAGAGGAAGTAGATCTGCCTCAGGCATGCTACTGATTGACCTCTTTTCTCTCTTGGCTAGTAAACAGAAGTGTCACTTCAGCACCTTACAATAGAAGTAGCACATTTTTCAAACAAGGAAACTGAGATCAACATAGTTAAGAACTACTGACAACTGGACCTGTTTTATGATGCATGATAATCAGAGCCAAGGCGCTCCATGTACAACAAAGCAAAAATTCTCTTTGATACATGTGGTCTCCAATCACAGATTTAACTTTGAGATCAATGTGCATTTATCCATAAACTGGGAAAGTATTAACTAGGTAACACCTAGCATAATAAAATTTGGTATATTGTAATTCTGACTGAAAATCAGTTGAAGAACAAGCCTACCTCATAAGTAGGTCCAGCTTTTAAGGTTTTGAAGTAGATACAGGCTGAGCAAAACAGCTTATAGTTTTCCACAGGCAACCACCATAAGCAATGAGAGCAAAGTTGCTAAGCAGAGAAGTAACAGAAAAGTCGCAGAAAGTTCTGTTACATTCTTAGTCTTTGAAATGGGATACAAACTATAATAAATGCCTCTGGCTAGCATCAAGGATGCCACCACTTAACCTTTCTGCACCATTTCATGGGACATTTTGAGCATCAGCCTTCTTTCCTCAGACAGTCTGATGGCCATAAAGGCCTTGAGAACCGAAATTTCTTAAGAATTCAAACGCTTAATTTGCAAATAAAGAACTAAGAGACCTATAATTGGCATAGTCCAGGCTACTATCTATTCATTTGTATATTCTTATATCTGTTCTTTAACAGCAGCATCTGAAAGCAGGTAAGAACCAAACATCCAAGACGATGATTTGTCTCCATCTAGAAGATTTTTAGAGTAGCATTATACAATCAGAGCCTGAATTCTAAAGAGGCTGTATAAGGCCAAAGTAGAGAGATCCAGTAACTCGTTACCTTCCCCAAAACTGTGTTGTACCATATAAATGCACACTTTAACATCTCTTACTGGGATCCTTAATTATTCCAAGGAAGAAAACCATTTTGGGAAAAATTAACTACTTAATCCTCTATGAAGTGTGATGCACATTTTAAGAACATAATGGACTCTAAGCTGAGAGACACTGCAGCTATTCAGATCACATTAGAATACTGAATTTGGAGCTGGTATTAGGCACAAGTCTTGACTACCACAGGTCTGCCTATGGAACCAACAAAGGTTAAGGCATATTCCCATTAAAAAAAGTTCTTTGGTTGAGAAAATCCTGATGACAGCATCACATGTGATGCTACAACAGGCACAGATGAGGAAGTACTAAAGCTGGTGGCCAGTGCAAAGAGGATCAACATCAGGGCAGACTTCTTGCAAGGCATAATGTTGGAATAATTTAGTAACAATACTAGGAAGGCATAGAAGAGGAATGGCAGAATCAAAATGGCACAGAAACTGCCATTATAGCACAATGGCCAGTTTCACGAGAACTGCCTCCTTTAGTCCCTAGAATCTACAATTCAAATCAAGAACAAATATTTATACTGCTTGCACTTGCAGGGTTTGAACTTAGAACCATCAGCAGAATAAGTCAGTCACCTCCTCCAGTCAGCTCCTCCCCTTCTTACCAAGTCCTTTCTGTTCTCTCAGTGAGACTTTGTGTACATCCATGTTTCAGCTGAGGCAAAACTTTTCCTATTATGCAAAAGTAGTTGGAAATAAGCAGCTTGGTACCGGAACATTTTGAAATATGCATCAGGTAAAACAGATACTGCCAAACAGCCATATTGTGGGTCTCAGTGCTAGCAACATGAGATTCAGAATCAATGGTGTACAAACCTCCACAACAAACTTAATTTGCACTGATGCAGGGACTTCCTTCCAGATGCAGAATCACTATACACACTTCTCTGAAGCCCACAGCACACACCTCCTTTACAGTGGAAATCCACTGTTCTGTATGAGAGCTTAGAATACTACTACTACTTTGACTATCACCCTTTGGAACAAGAATTACCAACCTCTGGCTTTTGACAGGGTAACTGGGAGGAATCAGAGTTCTCTGTAACATTCCTGGCAGAGAAATAGGATGAATATCTCTCTGCAAAATTATTGTTGGGTTTATTCAGTGGCAATGTTCTTTAAGTGGACTAGAAGACCTGTCTTTGTAGCCAGGGATATGGGGTGATCTTCCTGCTTCTGTAGATTTTGAAGAATCAAAAACTGAACAGAAGCAGTCCTTAGAACAGGAACGAAACTCCCTTCTCCTTTTTAAGTACCAAAGACTATCTTGTAGAAGATTTTAGCCTTACTAAGCCTTTAAAGACTTGATAACAAATAAAATAAGCAATCGAAACAGCAGATTTGAATCATGTCTTTTCTAATATAGGCTTTAGGAATATTGTAGGGAAAACAGCTCAACTGGCAGAAGATTTCATAAATGTGGTATTTCTATTGCATGACAGTGAATACTCAGAGACAATTTGAAGAACAGAATGCAAAACTAAGTTCGATTTAAAGATAAAAAATTTCTCTGAGAGTTCACTCCTTAGTTTGCCAAAGAAAGTCATGACAAATTCCAAGGTGATTAAATGGGATTAGTCCAAGTGGTCAATTCCAACTTTCATTTAGGATAGTGTTTTCCACACAGCCCATCTCCCTTAAGCTGTGCAGCATTTGTGGTGAGGCTACCTAAAGTGAAAATTCCAGCACTACTGAACAGTACCTTCTAATAGCCTGAGGCAAGCAACTGAAGAAATCAATGATAGAAGATAGTCTTTTCCCTCACATCACTTCCATGGAGCTGTGGTTATTGGTATGTCCTACTGCCAAGAGCTAAAACAGTCCTCCTCTTCCACCAAATGAAGAGGGACTGTTCACTTTCTTGAAACAGTAACAATGAATACAAACTAAATGGATCAAAATAGTCCTATATGATGTGCCTCCCACANCATAGCAAATAAAACTAATACTAACTAAAACTAATACTAAACTAATGTACAGGTATACATTCCAGTCTTGCATACCAGCATCAGCAGTGTAACTGTTCAAAGCCTACAGCCAAGATATTGGATGTTTTAATTCAATCTTTCTATTATGAGGAGTGCTAAAATTAAGGATCAAACCTTTCCAAAGCACCGCATGTCATCCACATTTCAAATACATTTAAATTAAATTATACGCACCTACAGACAAGTCCATCTTACTGCCTGGAATGTCCTCAGTTTGACTCTGTGGGGGGGAGGAAAAAAAAATAATCAATTCTGACTTCTGTAAAACGCTGAGAAATATTTCAGAAAGCAGCCCTTGATGGTTAAAGGTGGAATGAAGGAAAGACATGCCACAAGACAATAAAAGTTTTATTTTAAACTACAATTCAATACAAGGATTCCTGTATCGCTCTGGATACACCTCACCTTGACCTCTAATGCTGTATGTGTTTACCAATATGAAACCAGACACATGAATGCATGCAACAGAGAGAAAGATGGACAGACAGCTGCTCTGTGAAGTGAACCTCTGTCCTCATGTTCCAGTGGTTGAGAGCTGAAACACTGAAAATAGTGGCCAAAATGATAGCTCATCCTCATTACCTGTCAATTCATCAAATCTTGAAATGTGATGCCAAGTTATTCTTTAGTTGGCAGTCTGGGACAGGGTGTTACCATAGCTTTCAGAAGCATCTATGGTCAATCAGACTGAATTTGGGCTTGGGAGCCAAGAGACATTACAAACTAATCTTAGTCGTGTCAGTGACAGTTTGTGCAGCCCTGGGCTTCTCACAGAACTTCTGCATTATTATCTTTTGCTAGCTTGCATCAATACTATTCCTGCTGCACACGACAACAGTTGGCACCATACTCTGTAAAGTGTTTTAGAAATTAAAATGTCAGAAGTTCTTTAAAAAGTTTTATATATAACTAAGGTAGTTCTCTGCAGATGTCTTTTCTCTCCATGATGTGCTGTTCATTTATCCACTTCACCAATCAATCTTTAAGTACTGATTAATAATGAGCCCTTTTTGTTCTAAAAGACCCTGCTGTACAGTATTTAAAATATAAATAACCTAGATGGACACAGAGCTGTAAATCTCCTTTTCTGATTGGTGGCTGAGATTCAGAATGAATAACCTTAGACTAATCACACGTCTGACACTGCAGCCTCAAACCCCTACCCTAACTGCTCTAAACAGCATGGTATGAAAATACTCGCCCCCCCTGCCCCAATCCAAATCCTCTTACTTGGGAGGAAACCACAATCTCAGAACAGGAGCTGCCACAAAGTAACTCAGAACAGTCAAAGTAGGTCTTGGGTTTTTCTGAGAAGCCATTGTGACTAGCAAGTGCTGCTTACCCAGCTATTGCAAGTATTATAATAATCACGTCAGCAGAAGTAGTGCAGATAAATAAGTAATTACACACTGTGAAACAGCTGATCTTTTGACTTAAAGCTTACTGGTTTTTTTACAAAGTTGGATTTTATATTTAAAAAAATTTACTTACTAGCAAGCCCATATTTGAAAACTGTTTGGATAAAGGGTTCATCCATGAATCACTATTCCCTCCTTTTAATGAGCACTGAAAAAAAATAATATATTTTTAAGCAACTTCTTGATTTCTTAAATTCTGTTTCATCCTCGAGATGCAGAAGTGTCAAATGAATATCCTGGTATCAAAGAAATTAATCTCCTGAGCAAATTACTCTAAGTTTTTGCACGGTTGTATGTGTTGATACTGTTTTCTTTTCTCTCTCCTAAAACTCTTCACTGTTAGGTCCATCCAAACCGATGAACACTAGCTGTTTAGAATGTTTATCACACCTTCAGTTTCATTCTGGAATCTGGAAAGCTTTGTGAATGTTGTGTGGTTTTTGTTTTGTTGAATTTTTTTTTCTGTTACAGTTTAATACATTCTTTAATCCATCAAATACAGAGGTAGATTTCTTCCTTTTCTTTCTTCCTTTAGTATGGATTCTCTTACATGGGCACTATGCTGACCTGGCTCTCAATTTGGCCTTACTGTAATTTACAGGTGAGCACAGAAAAGATAGTGATAAGAAAAAAATTTGGATAGTTGCTTTGGTGGTTAAAATAAAACTTTCAGTGAGAAAAAAGTTCATGAGAATCATTTTTTCAAAACAGGAATTGTAGAACTCCATACTATGACACAGCAGTATTTCCACGTCCTAAAAAGCTGCGCTGCACCTGCCTTTGGAATTTACCCTATTTGTTCAGAAGTAGACAAAATACAGTCCTTCTAATATTAATACAGTACCAAACGTTACTGTACTAGAGAACTTTAACACAAAAAGCCTTAGAAGGCAATTCACCTGGGACCATAGTCAAACTCCTGCTCCTGTTGGAGGCCAAAGGTCAGTAACAACCAACACAAGTCAAACCTACATCCAACAGTCAGTAGAAATAAGAAATATGTGCGCAAGAACAGCAACAGCCTAACACAGGAACATGCATCACCAAGAGAAGACCAATAGCCTTGGGATACTTATTGCTCAGTTTCATTTAGTAACGGCTCTGCAGCTTACATACCAAAAGAATTTGACACCTACTGGGCAGATTTATTAGTCAGAATAGGTGTAATATATTGAAACAAATCCAGAAACCTCACACTTTTTACAGTGTTGCAACAGGCACCTTTCTACCTGAATTCCATAATACCTTTCAAAGGAAGAACTATTACAATGCTCTAACATATCAGTCATACTGCTTTGAGACAACACAGTAGTTATGAATGATTCAAGCATTTCACCTTCATTTGTGTTTTCTTCCCTCCTTGCCCCCAGCTTGTTGAGTTGTGGGAGGAACTGCTTCCCTGAGAGCCTGCTGTGTTCCAGACTCCTCCCTCCTCCTCCTCTTCCCAGCTGGAATGACGAGTTCCTGTCACTGGCCCATCACTCTCTCCCCAGCCATCTTGCATAGATTTAGAACCTTTGTGAAGAGAAAAAAAAAAAAGCTCAAAAGCAGTCTACAATAGCATACAGCTGGTGATTTGACACTGCAAGATTAGCTGAGAACATCAGAACACCAAAAGAGGACGGGGGGAGAAGTGTCTTCACTCTAACAGCTGTAAAAACTTGTGCATGAATCCTAAAACCCATGAGATTCGGTGGCATGTTAGCATGTCATGTTTTGCAACTATTTTAAAGTAATGTCAAACCCTTAAATATATAATAACCACAGGAACCTCTTCTCTTATACAGACACAGCTGTGTTTGGAGTTCTTTAAAAGGCAACTTATTTTCCAGTGTAAATGAAATACATGAAGGACACATAAAAAACAAGGGTGCTGAGGACTCTGGTTCAAGTAGTTTATCAATTATTTCCTCTCTTCTTTCAAAACTGTAACATTTCCCTTGCATGAAATTTTTTCACAAAATTATAGAAACCAAGTACTTTAAGGAATAACAACTAAGTAGAATCTGAGGGAGATGACCTGACATTGTACTCTGGTATACATAACACCGAATGTAGTATAATGTGAAAATAAACCCTCTACTTCAATTTCCGTTCTTAGCAATATCACTAAAAAGAGTTATCAGCACTCCTGTTTAAGTAGAGATGCCATTACCAGAACTCTACAACCATTTCATCGTATCATTTCAGACTGAGTTTTCACTGTTGGCTGCTTTTATTGCTGTTACACTCTAGCACCAGCTGCCAGGCAACTTCTAAACTCTATTGACAAGTCAACAAGAGCCCAAATCCTCATCTTGTTCATTGTCCAACTGTTCTCCTTCCTGCTCTAACCCTTCATTCCGCATATTTCTTCCCCAAGCATTTGTTTCCTTTAAAAAGGATTTCCATTACCATCACCTTTTTTCATAACCGATTCCCCAGTTGTCTAGTGCTTCAGTGTGGAAATCTGGGGTAAGAATACGTAGTGTACACATGTAGCAGTAAATCTGAATATTAAAAAAGTCCAGTTACAATTACTCTAACAAGGGGAACTTTACCTTGACCATGCCAAGAGTAAGTACAAGCAGCATTTCACAGGAGTTAAAGAGCTACCTTAAAATCCATCACAAATAACTCAGATACTTCACAGGAAACCTAACTTTTTAAAAAGTATATTCATTTGTGCTCAAAAATTGAGGGCTGCTTAGGTAACATACTGGTCCAAACACAAAAATCTACCTCTTTGACTCTTTAATCGTGCTACTTACACAGAAAAGGCTACATTTAAGGATTATGACTGCAGAGTCAAGAACTTAATCTGGAAATGTCATATATGGGGTAGACCTTGCAGCTTAAATTTATTTCCAGCCACAGTGTTTAAATATAATACTATGATCCTGATTTTAACTACATGACCATGGATTATTTTTCTGCATTGACAGCTCTCAGGTCTGAGATTCTTGAACATAAATATGAACAGTGATGTAAAGATGATTTGACTTGTCTGTAGGACTCCTGCTTCATTTTCTGCATTTGTTGAGTGAGGAGGCAAAAATAGGTATATTAAGCAAAGGAAACTTTCAAGATAAAGACAAAATAATGATGAAACAGGAAACTGAATTTATTCCTACTTCTATCAGAGAATTCCTACGCAATGCTTGTAAAACTACGTAAATCCATTTTTTTTTAAACAGGCGAGTAGTGGTCTATGCTTCTCTTCTTTGGCTCTAAACTCCTGTTTGCTTTTCCCATCATTGCTAGTCTCTGTTTCCCGTCTTTACCTTAAAACATAAATTATGCCTTTGCAGGCTCTCTGTCCCAGTCTTTTTCCAACTTATCCAAGACATTAAATATCTACCCTTACTCCACAGAATAATATAGCTTTCTTCTTTATTCCTTCTGGGTGCCAATTAGAAAGGAGTTGAGAGACCAGTCGTAGAACACAAGAGAACGAAGATCTCATCTCTTAACACTGGTGACCTACCACACCCCAACCTAAAGCAGCTGTCAGGAGGAAACTCCCTATATTTTGTTCACCTAGAGCTGGGGTTAGCTAACATACAAAGTAGTACATGTATGCTGCAGCTCTTTGCATACAGACCAGTTGGGACAAGCAAATGACCATGTATCCATGTATAGTCTTTAAAGACTACCTTAAGTATTAACAAAACCACAGAATTTGCAGTTGATCATTAGCATTTCAGAGGTTCTTATTTTGGTCATATTTAGGTGGCTTTTTACAGATGAAAGAAGAGATCCATCTAAAAAAAAAAATGTATCACACCCTGAAAAGTGCCAAGTTTGTGTGGTAGGCACAGGAAGCACTACAGCCATCCATGAAATGTTGCTATAATGTTAACATTAAGGAAGCAATGCTTTTTTCCCAGTTTTGTTTCATAAATGGCCGAACTATTTAATTGGGGCAGGGGGAAGAGAGAATGACCCAACAGCATACAATCTGGGGTCCTGCACTTGGGTCACAGCAAACCCAGGCACGGATACAGGCTCAGGAGAAAGCTGCTCAGCAGAAAGGGACTTGGGGGTGCTGGGTGACAGCTGACTGGAGCCAGCAGTGTGCCCAGGTGGCCCAGAAGGCCAACGGCATCTTGGCCTGCATCAAGAACAGTGTGGCCAGCAGGAATAGGGAAGTGATCGTTCCCCTGTACCCGGCACTGGTGAGGCCGCACCTCGAGTTCTGTGTTCAGTTTTGGGCCCCTCACTTCAAAAAAGACATTGAGGTGCTGGAGTGTGTCCAGAGAAGGGCAACAAAGCTGGTGAAGGGACTGGAAAATATGTCTTACGGGGAATGACTGAGGGAGCTGGGATTGTTCAGTCTGGAGAAGAGGAGGCTCAGGGGGAACCTCACTGCTGTCTACAACTGCCTGAAAGGAGATTGTAGTGATGCGGGGGTTGGTCTCTTCTGCCGTGCCCACAGTGAAAGGACGAGAGGAAACAGCTTTAAATTGCAGCAGGGCAGATTCAGACTGAACATTAGGAAAGATTTTTTCACTGTAAGGGTGATTGGGTATTGGAATAGGTTGCCCAGGGAGGTGGTGGAGTCACCACTCCTGGAGGTGTTCAAAAGGCATCTGAAAGTGGCGCTGGGTGATACTGTTTAGTGGTGATATAGGCAGGTGATTGGACTGGATGATCTTGAAGGTCTCTTCCAACCCCGATGATTCTATGATTCTATGATCTGTATAAAGTACTTCACTCCAAACAACTACATGTTGCCAAAGCAACTTTTAACTGGAAACAGTTTTGCAGCAGGTATCACCAGTCAAGTACAGTACTAGTCACGTATTATCAGTATTTCCTACTGGAAACTTCATATCTGAATGTTATTAGCTTTGGTTATGACATTGCTATGCTAAATCAGCAGGTGACTGCTTTTGTTTGCTGTATTTTCCTTAAAAGACACTGACATAAAAATTCTACAAGCACCTTCCATCAGCAGGAATAGTTTCCACAGAAATAAAACTCTTAATACAGCAAAATTTTAACTTGAAATTTTAGAATTATTTCAACAACATCTCATTCATGAAGACACTGCCATAGGCAGGCAATATCCAGGAAACAGTCATCCACTGGACATGGTTTAGCGGTGGACTTGGCAGTCCTGGGTTGATAGTTGGACTCTATGATCTCGAAGGTCTTTTCCAACCAGACTGATTCTGTGATTCTATGATTTAAGTTCAACTACAAAAGAAAGCTCAGTTCTTAAAGAGTTACAATTTTCCACTTATAATAATAATAATAATAATAAAAAAAATCCATTAAAGGCAAGTTGCATTACCAAAGCATAGATTACCATGTAACGGCCTCCTCAGTGAATTTTGTGTGTTCTGTGCATTCCTTTTTCTGATATGATCAGGAAAAGTGATCTATTGCGCAACAAGCGGGCAGACAGAGAAAAGACTTTTTGAGAAAAAGGCACATTTCCTCACTCAGATGTTCTAATGTTTTAACACTTACACAACCCGGGACTGCCCGTTTAATTGCTTAGTTAAAAAAATTTTCATTACCTTAAAAGACAAAGTTCCAGTAATTTGTAAGCACTTAATCACCCATCCATCGAAATCTTAAATGACATTCAACATTGCTTCTAGGCCTCATGTAACAATTCCTCCTTGGGTGACCTATATCAAAAGGCCAAACGCTAAAAATCTCCAGGACCATTGCAAAGAAACTGGTATCTGGCCTATACTCACTAGATTTCATGGCATTCGGGGCGTTGGAAGGTGCATTCCCCCAGCCTGTTGTCGATGCTCCTGTATCATCTACTTCACCCCACCCGGGACTGGTTTCATTTGGCTCACCCCAGGCAGACGTACCATTATCTGCAGCAGGTGGAGTGCTTTTGCTCCAGACTGCACAAAGGAGAAAGAGTTTTCATTACAGATCATTTAGACAATGAACTATGTACTGCAGTGCAGCACCACGTCATTAATCTACTGCTTCATTCTTTCTGTTGAGGACTTCAGATTGTCAATAGCGTGGGCACAACAGAATTGACAACTGTTCACACCAAACTTAGAGGAGGCACTGACCTCTACGGATGAAAAGGAAGAGAATGCTATGATGAGTAATATTCTTCTCCCAGGTTAAACATGAACCCCACATCTAATGCTGTCCTCCTATCTGGTGAACTTTTGTGACTAATTAAAAGCACCAGACTAATTCAGGGTTTTGAAATACTGAAGAAAGAATAAGGACATATTTGAAATACATATTAAAACAAAATAGTATTCTTTAAAGCATGTTTAGTCAGAGATTACATAACAATAATATCTTTTAATATTTCAGGCTACCTAACTTTTTCTTGTCCCTATTTCAAAGAAGAAAAATATTTTGCTAAGCATTCTTTATCATACAGCAGAGTCAAACTGAGCTAAAAAACTAAGTCAGACTCACTCAATTTCAAGCATTAATTGACTGTTTCAGAGCATGTTTTTGACTAAGTAAAGAATTTCTCTTCATTTCTCTACTAATTAAGTATAAAGAACATGATTTAGTCTGGAGAAAAGGAGGCTGACGGGAGACCTTATCACTCTCTGCAGCTACCTCAAAGGAGGTTGTAATGAGGTGGGGGTCAGTCTCTTCTCCAAAGTAACAAACAGTAAGGACAAGAGGAAATGGCCTCAGATTGTGCCAGGGGAGGTTTAGATTGGGTATTAGGAAAAAATTCTTCGCCAAAAAGGTTGTCAGGCCCTGACACAGGCTGCCCAGGGAAGTGGTGGAGTCACCATTCCTGGAGGTATTTAAAAGACCTGTAGATGACATGGTTTAGTGGTAGACTTAGCAGTGCTGGGTTAACGGTTGCACTTCATGATCTCAAAAGGTCTTTTCCAACCTAAATGTTTCTGCAATTCTATAATTCAACCTGATCTTCAGAGGTCAGATCAAATATGCAGATTTGTCAGTTAACAAACATTTTCTTTTACTGGCAAGCTGACCAGTATTCAGACCACAGTTACTAAAGCACAACAAGCAGAGGACTGATTGATTCAGATTTTAAAGACACTTCAAATACAGAATCAAATATTCAAATAGGAAATTTGCTTTCTTTATGGAATAAAACTGTTAGGAACTGGAGGCTACATGAGTATCTCATGCATTAAGGTTACATTCATATATAGGAGCTTGCTGAAGAAAGGAAGGAGACTTGTACCTGATGCTTGTGATTTGCTAGTCATTGGAGTAGGCAGGTTCTGCTCCCGTGGGGCCTGTCCTCCTTGTGAGTTCTTGTCCCACAGGTTCACATTCTTGTAGTTATAACTGCTAGGATCTCCCCACGCTGAAGTGCCATCATCAATATCCATTTTTCGACTGATTGACTGTGGAGAAGGTTCTTCCCAGCCACTAGGCTCCTCCTCTTTGGGGGCAGCTGGCTGTGGTCCGCTGTTCCAGTTTGGGTTTGGAGGTCGCCCATTACTTGGAGTTTGAGGCGGTGGACCCCAGGAACCAGAAGCCTCCTGCTGTTGCTGCTGGTGCTGCTGCTGTTGCTTGTTCCAGGAGTTGGGTTGGCGACCCGTCTCATTCCATGTTGAAGTTCTTTTACAATCATCCCATCCACCCTTTGAAGCAGCGCTTGTATTTGCACCATTACCCCAAGTTCCAATCTCATTTTGCCCACCTTCACCCCAACCAGACACTGGCTTGTTTCCTGCACTTTCCCAGTTGCTGTTTTTCGTTTGGTCAACTTCCTCTCCCCAACCGTTTTTTCCAGAAGACCATCCTTGATTATTCTGCCGTCCACCCCACCCCTGATCCTTACTAGAGCTGTCATTCCAAGAGGAAGATGATTTTTCATCTTGTCTTCCTCCTCCCCAATTAGAAGAATTGGGATTCTTATAGTCATTCCATCCTCCAGTATTTTTGGGGTCCTTCCACTCCGTTGGGGTTGAGAGCTCACCCCATCCAGACTTGATTTGATTGCTTTGGCTGGGTACATCGCCCCAGCCCCCTGAGTTCTTTGTCTGTGTGGCAGAGCTCTCCCACCCCTCAGTTCCTTTATCAGACTTCCCCTCAGACCGTGGCATCTCTTCAATATCCCACACGGTATCTTGCTTAATTTGAGTTTGGCCCCAGCCAGTGTTTGAAAGCACTCGGGGGTCCAAATCAGTCCTGCTCAGCAAAGTCTGCAAGACTGCCTGGCAATCAGGATGCGTAGGCCTGTATGATCGGCGTCCAGAATTGTGACTGTCACTGCTTCCTGCTTTGTGGTTGCTTCCAGTGCTTTGACCTCCAACCTCACTTCCCGCAGAGCTGGAAGATCTTCCCCAACAGGGAGCCTGGGAATTGCCTTGGTTTTCAGGAAGAGGGTGGCCTTTTTGATTGTCCCATGCTCCAGTGCTAGAATTTGGTTGGTTTGGACCACTCCATTCTCCAATCTTCAGTTCATCAGACCCAGACAGCTGTTTCCATTCTCCCTGAGAGACCCCAGATGTTAATTTGTTCCCTTCACCCCATTTGCTTTCATTTGCATGCTGAGGGCCAAAGTTCCAAGACCCGCCACCCGTAGACCGGTTATTGTTTTCCCAAGAATCACTTCTTGACCCATTAGGTTTTTGAACAGAAGCTCCTTTCCAGGAGTCCTCTCTATCCTTTCCATTGTTCCCATGGTTTCCAGAATTGCTCTGTCCAGAGACTGTGTCAGTTCCAGAAGACCCCCTAGCTGTACCCCAAGATCCAACACTCCCAGTCTTTCTTTCTCCAGTGCTTTGTGAAGGGGTGTCAGTGCTCCTGGAAGGATTCCCCAAGCCCATTTCAAAGGGCATTCCCTTATTCTCCATAGGGTTTGGTGAACTTAAGTTCAAGGAGTTAGTGTTTCCATTTTTTGGTCCATCAGTGTTATGAATTTGAGCCTGTTCTCTGCCAGAGACAAAGTTAACACCCGCATTTTCCATCTTTGACTGCTGTTCCCTAGAGGTCTGACCTACTGTGCTAATCTGTGCATTGGAGCTACCACTATCAGATTCCAAAGTCCCCTTCCTAGAATTGCCCTCTTGAACCAGTGCCGGCCAAGCAGATGGGTTGCTATTTGGGTTAAAGTTGCTGAAGCCAGAACCGGAACTGATTCTATCTTGTCCACTCAAGTTCCTCCAATTACCTAGTCCATTGTTATTCTCGGCAGCAGGGTTGGAAGATTGAACAGACTTAGCCTTGGGATCAGATTTCCAGGCCCCAAGATTACATTCGTTTCCAGCGCTTCCAGACTGGCACTGGCTTCCTTTTCCTTTGTTACTAGTGGTGCTTCCTGGCAGAGCATTCTTCTCCAAGCCAGGGTTCGAGGCACTGTTGTTATCGGTGGTGTTTTCGGAAGAAGACTCAGCATCTTTGCTGGCAATACAAGGCCACTCTTCCATGTCAGACCCGTCTACAATCACCTTGTCCCAGATGTGAGTTGGGTTGGCGTTGGTGCCGCTGTTGGAGGAGGCTCCAGGACCCCAAGTGGAATTTGCATAATTTGAAGCAGCAGCACCTCCAGTTGCTGAATCTAAAAGCAAAGAAACAAACCACACCCAAAAAGGTAATTAATAATCAGTATTATTTATAAGCACTGAACATCACATTTTTGACACTACTCATCACTGCTTCCATTAATAAGAGCTCTTCCTGCAAATGTGTAATGAAGTTGCTTTGGAAGAACCATCAGGCTGGAAAACATTGTTGAAAATATTGATCAAAAACTTCTTTCAGCAAACTCCCCACAAGTACTTTGTGAAAACTTAAATTCACTGTTGACTCACTACTGCTAATGGCCCAGCTCTAAGTTCAACATAATAATTATAAGCCAGTTAACAAACCTGTATTGTCATCACTGATACTGGCTGTAAACTTCTCAAATACACATTTAAAATCACACTATATAGAGAACAAGAATATGTATGTGCACACACTCCTGTGTGTGTGTGTGCGCACAGCTGTCGGTCTGCTACTCAACTGACTCAAAGCAACTACAATTTATTACAGATCAAAAGATAAAAGATTGAAAACAAAGTATCTAATGAATATATAAAGCTGAAGAAGTCTATCCTTCAGCTTCAAATATCTTTTTCAAGTTAATTTTGATACTAGGAATTTCTTTCAACCCTTTGCAAAACAAAATTATTTCCAAAAGATACTGCAAATTGAAGGAGTCCAAAGCTACACAACTTACAATCTCTATGTAGTAACGTGCAAGCGGTATTCAGTATATAATTACCCTACATTTGTGTCACTGATATATTTATCCTAGAAACCACAGTTTGTGGTTTTGAGAGCAGCTGAGCTGATCTCTCTGCCATTGGATTGAGGTTAGTAAGAGATCTCAGTTTTCTTTCTCTCTCACCAGCTCTACCTACTTGAAGTTCTCCCAGTTTCACCTCTCATTTGCAAAGTTTTGATGGCAGTTACGCCCTTTAACTAAGTCAACTGTATTCACTAGCTTAACACAAAACTGTCCACTTTTTAATGGGTTAGTTTTTTGCTGGCTTAGCACATTGTACAGGGTAACCTGCAAGTTCAATGAGCCTTGGAGTTACTATAAGGAAATTTGCAGGATGAATGACCAGGAATAGGGCCCTTTCTTTCATCTGTGGTGAACTATTATGTTCTATGCGGTATGACTTCACATGGACAAGATATTTGCATAGTTTTAAAGCAGACATAAATTAACACAGTGCCACAATGGGTGAAGTCTATGTCAGTGCTGGCAGCGTGATGTGTGTATATATGCAGACATGTTACCATCATTAATTTAAAACGTCAGCCAAGATTCCCTTGTCATCCACATAATTACCTCTGATCCTCTAAATTATTTAAAGTCCATTAGTACTTCAGCATTGTTCTCTATATAGGGTTCCACTCATTTTTCTATGTATTTTTAATACCAAGGGACCCTAAATTGCCCTCATCACAAATTCCCAGTGATAAAGACTAAACACCCTCCCTTCCAGAAAATCATGTACTGAACCCTAAGATATTAGTCCCATCCAACCAGTTTAACTTATTTTGCAGAGCATAAAATTCACAGTAACACCAGCATCAATATTCATATCTGAATAAATATGGTTACTGCTGGCTTATATGACAGCTTCCATGAAAATAAGGCATAATGATCTTAAGTAGATTATTCCTCCCTCCCCCAAGTTCTTATGTTATATACTCAAAAATGAAGACCACAATTTCTGGTTGCTAATACTTCTAATAGAAGACAAACAGAACAGCTTTCAGTGCCTGTCTCAGGCTTTCAGTTCACTCGCTTAACCAAGGGACATCCACCAAATGCCTTCCAGATCCCCTTTCATTGAGGCCCACCAATGAAAGATCCAAACTTCACAGCAGGGTTAGAACTCTCTTGTGAGCTTTGAATACTGATGGAGAAAAGTTCATCTTCATCCATTAAACCCTAGCCACCAAGAACCAGAAGACCAAGCATTTCCCATGCGTATTCGGTTCCTTCTGTTGCCTTAATCTCAAGTGCAAGCTTAACAATAGCAAGAAAGAGTGACTCTATACCAGTATTTATATCTGGCCAGCTTTGCAGTAACACCCTCACCCTCACCCTCCCAGTTTAAAAACTTTCTGATTACAGTGATCACAGGAATAGCTTAAGGAGGACTACCAAAAACAAATTCAAAAGACAGCAAGGTTGCTGTCTTGAACTTAGCAAGGACTCAGTAGATGAACGATGCATAGGCAGCTACACACTTAGCAAGATCTTCACATGGGTGATTTTAACAGAACATTTCACATTTCATTTCTGCGAAGACATTCTGAAAGTATTAAGATTGGGATGCTTGCAACATGGCATACTAGGACACAATTTAATGGACTGTTTTATAAAACTAGCCTCTCGTTGCTATATTTGACAATAAAATTTTGGCAATTCATGGTTTTGTCTTAAGATAATGAATAGGGGCTCTTGTTTTGTAAATAGACTCTTCCTTAATAACAAGCATGCTGAAATAAACAAATATCTGACCTGACTTAAATGAAAAAAAAAAATTACTAGCAAATGACTACTTTTAAGGATGACAGCATGGAACTGAAATAAGTGAAAGTATCGAAACAGAGTTCTGAAATGAAGATGCAGTTTTGCTGTGAGAGATGGTGGTGATTCTTAGAGGATACTGTAACTATTGAAAGACTCTCACCTATAAAATTTAGTTTTGTTTTCCAAAATTGTCTTGCACATACTGAACATCATAGGTACTGGAAGAGTTACGTACACACCACCTTCCATCCTAACCCACCATATCGCTACAAGACAATAGTAAATTTGGTGTCATCTTTCAGGGAACTAGAGTTGTGTCATCTTACAGAAGGATTTAAATTCTGGTGGAAAGAGATCCATGTAAAGAAGGATTATGTATTGACTTTTCGTATTAAAGCCTCACCAACACCATCTATAGCTATCTGGCAAATAAGGAGTAGGTAAGCTACACTATTTTCCCCTTTGGAAACCTGCTTTTGTTTTCATCTGGGATGAATTAATCACAGTATCAGTGCTTAAGTGCCTGACAGAATTGGGCCCAATTTGAAATCCAACTCGTAAACAGCCAGGATCTGTGTAAGACAGACAGCAACACCATACTTCCATAAGCACTCTGATGGAGCAGCCTATGTGACAGCCCCAGCCTTTCCCTTGTCCAGCTGCTCATTCCCACTCCTCTGGCACAGCTCCTCTCACATGCGTTCCCACCGATATTCAGTGAACTGAACTGGTGAATCACCCAGCCTGAAACTAGCCTTACAAAACAACCTGGGTTAATTTTAACTCAGGTCAGGTCTCCCAGCCCAGCTAACTGTTTCGGTGCAGAAATCTGGACAGGGCGAGCCAGGTCTGAAGAACCTTTATGTTTCTTGGAAAGACTCTTGACTTAAATCAGCAACCAACCATTGGCATAAAAAGTTGCAATAATCAATAAAATACAGACATATAACATCTTAGTTGTTAATGCACCATTGAACTAAATGAAAAATTAGAGAATTAGTAGAATCACATTCCAGTCTCAGAATGACAAATATTAAGTTTCAAATTGATTATGCAGAACTTAAGGAACCTCTAAAATACTTCAAAATGGTCCCCATATAGTATATCCGACAACAAAAAAAATACTGTTCCTGAGAAATTTTGTAAACTTTCAGAATGCTTCACTACCACAGTCTCCTTTGTCAGTCTACTGCAATCGCTGTGAAGGGATACCAATGCTGACATAATGCTAGGATTTTATATATGGCTGAAAGGCTTCAGGGTGGGTTTTTTTCTCCTCTTCATCTTTCAGGTGTTTTATCCAAATCAGACATCTCTAAGAGTACTGTTTTTAAACTGATTAGCTAAAACTTTGCCATTGTAGTTTGAAATTAACTTCCTCCCTTTACTAAATAGGGAACACCAAAAGACAACAACACGATCTGTCAAACAGGGATTTGCTACGAAGGAATTCCACTGAGACCACAAACCAAATGGAGTTATTGATTTTCTTACAATCCTTTTTAATAAAAAGACATCCATCCCATCTAGCTTACTTGATTCTGGACTTTAAAATCATCTATTTTTTCTTCTGAACCACAGAAAACTATACAAAGTTTATGCTCTTCAAGACTGTGTCAAAAAACCCCATCCCATTAATCTGGCATAGTTTTCAAAGACAAACTCAGACACAGTGGTATCATTATTTTCTTCTTTTGACTTTTAAGCATTTATTACTTCTTTTTTAAGCATCATTATTATTAGAATTGAAGTTGTCCTTGACTTTGCAGATCATCTATGTTTTTCTTTAGAAGGCAGATGCTTTGAGTGGAATTTTATTTGTTCTACTACCATAACTTAAGAAGGAAATATTAAAGTTACCACAATTACCCAAAGGTCTGAAAAAATCAGAAGCAGTCATAATTTCCCCATGATCATGAAACAATTAATCTTATAATCAATTTATCTTTGAGAATTCAAAGTGAACAGAAAAGCAAAAATAAAAGATTCACCACTTTTATAAGAAGGTTTACCTAAGAAAAACAAAATTACTACTAAAAAAAAGTCAGGAGCAAAAGGACCATCTTTCTATTTCATCCAGATGAGAAGTGACAGACACTTGCTATTTGCAGACCTGATATTTACATGTCTGTTTCATCAAGTCATACACAAAAAGTGACAAGATAAGAAATTAATGTCACCAAAGAAACCTAAAGAGCTATTAAGGACTACTCAATGACAACCATAAAACTCTGTTTATCCCTGCATTGTGTTTACTCTGCTGTGGTCTTAAGAGCATTACAGTATCTGATTCCAACCACTCATAACATATTTTTAAAAAAATTAAATCTCCTTGATCCATCCTGTATTAAAAATTGCATCTACTCCTGCTAACAGCAAAAGCAAAGCCTATATGTTAAAATAGTAGGAGCAAGCTCTCCAAAAGCCATCCGAGTTATTATACAGTGATATACTTATGCTCAGTTTTAGTGATCCCTTTTCTGCCATGCACATACGCATGCTCATTAAATATTATCGTTAATATTATTACTTGCCTGTTGCAGTCCCACTGTCACTCTGCAGCAGTGCTCCTGTCACTGGTTGTGCGTTGTTTGGGTTTGCTCCTGGTGCTGTTGGAGGAGGAGGCCCTGCTCCACCCCCAAGGAGCATACAGGATGGTGGAGGGGGCTGCCCACGTTTCAGTAACACTTTGTGGTCCTGCTGGCAACGGAATCGCGGCGGCACCTCCCGAGGCATGTAGCGGGCGGCGCTTGGCGGTTGTCCGTTCGGCACTGCCACCCTTTTGGCATTGTTGCCACCATTGACTGGTGGCGATGGAGAGTTGCCAATTGGGCTGGCAGCCACTGGTTGGCTTAAACTTGGTTTCGTCACTTCGGGCACTGAAAAACAGGAAGAATGAAAATCAGACATTTTTACACTTAGGCCTGCGTTAGCTACAAGAACTCACTGCAACTCTTTCCCTTTATAACTTCATTCTTCTCTGAAATACTGTGCAACTTCAACCTTATTGAAGAACAATTTAATTAAAGAAGCAGGAATAAGCTGTAGCAGCAAAGCTCTTGCTTCCATATGCAACTCTGGATCCCTGCAACTCTGGATCCCTGCAACTCTGGATCCCTGCAACTCTGGATCCCTGCAACTCTGGATCCCTGCAACTCTGGATCCAACTCTGGATCCCTGCAACTCTGCCCTCAGCAAGTATTCCACTCTGGCCCCAAACTTCTTGGAAACAAAGTTGGCAAAGAATACCACACCTTGGGCAATGAGTCACTTTAAAAAAAATGAGTAGTCAAATATAACTGGTTTCCTGCCCTGCTCTGTTCCCTGATATTCTAATTTTTAGATTGCTATGCAACACCCTTATGGGAGACCTGAAATCAGATCCCAACTTTTCACCTGCTTAGTAGGCTACATAGCCACTGCCAAAACAAACAAAAGCAAAAAAACCCCCACCACTCTTCTCTTGGATTCAAAGTTAACAAATCTGAGTTCTCTGTACTGCTTTTAGTGAGGCAGTAATAGTTGACTGTCACCAAAGAGGCAGTCCTACATACAGCATTTCTATTGGGCTAGCCTAAAGCTCTCCAGCTGGTCACCATGTGCCCCTAAAAGCAAGGAAAAGCTGCTTCTGAGGGCCATTACACACTGAAGAAGCGGAAAACCACAAACAAATCCTTGAGGAACTAACACCATCACAAAATTTGCTTAAGAGACTCCAGACTTGTGACCCCCTTGCTCACATTCTCCATGTGCTTTTTTGAAACAGAGCAAAAGAAATTCCCAGCCAGGCCCCTAGAAGGTGTAATTGCTAAGATACCAGACTCCAAAGGCAAGGAAAATTGAATATATCTAACTCTAGCCTTTGCTGAAGATTAATACAAGAAAGGGATATCCAGAAGCCTCTCGCCAGCCAAGTGAATATAATCAGTAAAACATTCTCCTACAAATGTGAGATCAAAACAACTGAGTCTCTCTCTTTGGCAACACTAATGCTTTATACCTCACATTTTATTTTGATAAGAGTTTTCTGATTTCTCTATATCTGCTTCATTGTCCAATACCCCAAAAAAGGTACTGTTAACTGTCAAATCAAGTTACTATTTTGGTTCTCTTCTGTTAGTAATGGCAATTTGCCCACACAATATTTAGAAAACTGACACACAAATCAAGATTAAAAATATTTTTAGATCAGCTAAATAAGCTTAACTTTCAAGATGCTCACTCATCAGTCCTGCTTTATCTGTTGGACTTTTAGGTGGCTGAGATTCTCTTAAGTTTCCATAAATGAGTAATTTTCACTTATTTTGGTACCTCAATATAAGCAGTATTTTCTCTGTTATTAGATTTATACAGGTGGCTTCAGTTTTTGGTTATTTGTCTAAAATCTTTGCAAAACTGAAAGGCTAAATATTTCACCTAATCTATTTCTTCCACAATCGTCATTCCTCTTCAAGTATTCTGATGCTGACAACATGGATAGTTTCATGTTCTCCATTTTAATCGGCTCAGCTTTCACTTCTTCTCAATACACATCTTCGGTATTTCATCTTGACTCATAATTACCCTTCTTTTTCCAACAGTTTTGATTAAGATCTAAGTTCTGACTCAAGTAAATTAAAAATACTCTTTAGGATCAAAGATTCTTACCTTTGGTTTTTTGATCTGTGACCTGCAAATTAAGAGCAAGAATGTAAATACAGCTTAAAGAACCTCAAAACAAACACTGAACAGGCCATGCTAAATCACAACCTTCATTTATTAGCAGCAAGATCAGTATTTGTCATGTGAAAATAATCAGTTCATGAACTACAAGTCTAAACAGTATTCCTGGTCATATATATGAAGTTTTCAAAAACACTACAGCTCCTAATATCTTTGCCTGATACAAAAGTCCCTGCCAGAAACAGTAATTCCTTCACTCATGACTGTTTTAAAAATCCACACCTCTCCTCATCCCAGACATGGACTTCCAAAGCACAAATAAACACGTGCTGTAGCACTACCATTCTTCAAGATTTTAGAGGTGAAGTATTACAGTTTAAGTGTAATAAAAACTTCCTTCTATGAGAGTATCCTTACAGCAGACTGTTGGGTCTAGCAATGGAATTCCCACAGGTGTAAACACAGGTGAGAGTAGCAGCCTGTCTCTCTGCCATCTTCCCATTTCACTTTTCCCATGACATCTCGTCCAAAGAGAAGAAATCCTAAACCTTGCAGGATTCACTGCCACAATTACAAAAAGTACCAGTAATACCTATAAAGCACCAGACTTCAAAATCTCTTGAATGCAGTAAGAAGTTAGTTACTGAAGTGAGCCATCCGCTGGCCAACGTACTTAATGTGGTTTTGCTGTACTTCTACATTCTTACAGCATAGCAGATTTCAAGCTACAGCAGAGACAAACATACCACTGGTATATTCTCTGGAATCATGTGTATTGTAGTATGTTTTGAACCTGTCGATCAGGAGTTCCACTACACAATAATGGAAAAACCCTAAAGATCATCATGTGTCAGGTTCTATGATACCTATTCTTAAAAGAAATTGCTGAACTAGTCCATAATTCTGGAAAGCACACAGTGACAGTATAGAATAATGAAAGCACAAGTAAAAAGCAGTTTATTGTTTAAACCAACCAGGCCAGAACTCCTTTGTATGGCAAAGAATAAAAAGACAAACTGCACTGAATTGCTATGGCATCATTTACTTTGCATATTGCAGTGTTCATCTTTGCAAAGTGAAACATTCACTGTAATATGAAGTCTTCAGCATTGTAGCTTCACTGACTTCTACAATCCAAAAGTCTCTGAGACACTAAAAATGCACCTGTACCAAGACTGCGTCTGTACCAAGCCAGACCTTAATTTTTGCTTCACTTATGAAAAAATCTCGTATTCATCAAATTACATCATCTTCTGTAACATATTTAAGAATTCTCTTAAGCATGTAAGTGACCTTGATGCTCCACTATTAAAGGAGAAGGGGAAAAAAATTATTCGTAAATCCAATCTGGTAATGCTGATAGGTTTACTATGGTCAACAATAAACACATTTGGTAAATGAGTAACTTACCTGCTTGGAAGAACCTCATTTTATCAGACCTTTACAGAATTCTACATGATAACCAGTTTGCTTTAGGAAAAAAAAAAACCCAAAACTTACTTCTGCCTATACTACATCTCTCCCCTAGTCAAAACAATCTGGTTTTGTGATTTATTTATTTTTTCAGGTCTAGAATACAAAAGCTGAGAAAATGTGACACTCTCACATTACAGCTGTCATCTCTGTGGGTAAACTATAAGCATCAGCAGGGCAGGAGCAGCTGTAAGGGAATGGAAAGGTGGACTCAAATTCAGTCTTCTGACAAGCTACCAATCAGCCCCTGGGACACTAACCACAGGAATTTAGCCTGTGAATTTCCTTGCATAACCTCTGTTAGAGTGATTTTTATTTTTTTTTTGTATTCTTTATTTAAGCTTCAGAAGATCCAGACAGAAGCGATTGTTTCATGTAATACAAACTCTGTCTGAAAAAGGTACCCTCAAATCATTGCTGCTTATTTGGTGAATACCACCAGTCACTAAGAATGAAGGCGCACATTTGTGTTCTGTCCATCTGGTTGCCTGTTTTGTTATTCCAAGGTATCTCCAAGCATTACTGTTAAGTTCGGTCTGTAGGAGATTAACTTATTAACTTGTTTACCCTTCCCAAGGTTTTGGCAAAATATCATAACATTCAATAATACTGAATAACTCAGTAGGTGAGGGACCACAGAGGAAAACTGGCACATCTCTTTTGTATTCAAAGCATCAGTTCCTAAGTAAACACTCACTGCACTGCTATCAAGATGATCGGTACACACCTTCTCAAATCTCTCTCGTATCATTGAATTTCGGCATATAATACTCAAATCAGTAGTCTTTATTTACCAGGGTCTGCTACTCCTCCTTCCTAAATTTACCTTTTGTACTTGAACATTGCACAGCAGCAACATTGAGACAGTGAATAAACCTTATTTTGTAGCTACTGATCTTTTGCAGTATTATTGGGGATGTATCAACACAACACCTGGATGAAACCAACAGAAATACACCAGTTTATCTGCACCTAATTTAAAGTGATAGACTCAATTTGGTGAAAAAGCCAGATTTAAAGAGACCCCAGAGATAAGCCAAAATTTAACTGAAATCAGACCTGGCTGTTCTCAGCAGAAACCTACAGAATCTATCACAGAGTAACATCTGATCTTTCATAGAATCTGTTGTTACTGCAGCAACTGATAAACAGACTACTGAAAAAAGTAAAGCCTTCTGCTCTCAATTTCCCATAATCATTGTGGTTGGAAGGGACAGCCCCTGGAGATCTAGTCCACAGTTCCTACTGCTGTTCCCCACTTGCCCCAGGACCCACTTGCCCCAGGAGTCTCCCCAGCTCAAAGGGAAGTCATCAAAAACAGACTGCACAGGGCCACGTCCAACTCCTTTTTGAGTATCTCCAAAGACAGAGGCAACAAAACAATGGGAAACCTGTTCCAGTGGTTGCCCAGTCACACACATGCACAAAAAAGTCTTATGATTAAGTGGAAATTCCTGTATTTCCATTTGTGCACAATGCCTTGTGCCTTGTCACTGGGCATCACTGAGAAGAGCCTGCCTCTGTCTTCTTTACTCTCACCCACAAGGTATTTATATACATTTTCTGATAATATCTCCCTGAGCCTTCTCTGCTCCAGGTAGAATGGTCCTAGCTTTCTCAGTCTCTCCTTGTCAGATATTCCAGTTCTTTAATCATCTTAGGGACCTTTTGCTGGACCCGCACCAGGATGGTTATATCGGTCTTGTACTGGGAAGCCCAGAACTAGACAAAAAGGGTTTTACCAGTAAAAAGCACAGATAAAGCTACAAGAGATGCAAGTTCCTATATCAAGTCAGCTCCTAGAACCACCTCCTGGATTTTCAGCAAAATAGAGCTTCTAATACACCAAATGTCCAAACCCATTTTCTGAGAAAAAAGAATTTTCAGTGACTTCTCATTTCTCCACAAGTCAGACTCAAACTGATACACTTCAGCAAAAGTGTTACTAGTTATGAAAATGTAAAACCTAAATAATACTTAGCAAAATGTAAAGGGAACCTTCAGGAGTATTTCATACAAACTTCCTAAAGGACTTTCTCTAGAAAATATTTAGTCAATTTTACCACAGGAATTGCAAAAGCCTGGCAGTATTTCCATCCCCAAACACCTCAAAACAGCAGGAGTTGCATAGATGACGAGAGCCCACATTCAATAGCTTAAGTTTCATACTTTACATAAAAAACCAAACTTCTTTTACTTCACATGACACACTGGTAAGTTAAACATTTCAGAAAAATGATGCAAAAATTAGTCTGAAATGAAACATCACTCTAAGCAATCAAGTTTTTAAGCTCAAATACTGTTTATTATACCACCCCCAATACTATTTATGTTCCAGCTGGATAAAAGAATTCAAATACCAAAACCCACCTTCTGAGCAGATTCCTTCTTTTTCTTATCCTCTTTCTTCCTTTTCTTGTCTTCCATTAACTGTTCTTCCCTTTCTTGCTCCTTCTCTCTGTCAAAACATGAAAAACAACAGTATGAGCACAATCAAATTCTATAAGGAGAGACACGCATACTTTATCCTTCTCTCTCCCAAGAAAGCCAGTCAAGATACTAGATTCCTCTTATCATCACACTTCATTTGCAGTTGAGGTTTTCAGTATAATTGAGATAAGAAAAGCACCTTCTAGCTCAGTGTGGCCACAATCACACCACTTGCTGCATAAAGGAAAATTCCTCTATTCGCATCAGGCCTCTTACAGCAGTACCCTATATAAATTAACTACATGCGCGATGTTAGAAAATATCTTCAAGGCATCTTGGCCAAAGTACCCTTTTAATTGGGTTGTGCTTTTATTTAATGAACAGTCTCATGAATCTTTTCATATGGTAAAAAAGGGAAGATGTAATTTAATATAAGATGCTTTGGTCTGATACGACATTTATCTTCGCAAGGGGAAGAGATTATTCTATTGCCTATAGCTATGTCACTTGTAAGAGACTAGAAGTGTCATATCAAATCAAAACCATCATTTATTATACAAATCACTAATTTAATTTCTAGCCTATTGTACCCACCCACAGATTTTTTGCGATGAAACCTGTAATATAAATTACTTTCCAGGGAATCTATTTTTTCCACAAGAACATTCTTTCAAGAAAGGAAGAAAAATACGTGCAGCTGCTATTGTTGTCAAGCTATCATCCTGTTGCTATGTTTTGAATCAAGTATGAAAGTACCAGAAAAGGGTTAATTTACTGCACATATGCTATTGGTTGAGCTGTTTCTATGGTGAATCACATTTTTGTTAACCAATTCTCTTCTCCTTCTTAAAAGTAAATTTAAGACCAAGTTTTCAGCTCCCTCGGAGTAATTTATTTTTATAGGGAAAGATTAAGACAGAATTAATGCAAAAACACGATCTGACAGAGAGGTACGATCAGAGACTAGAGATGTGTACTTTACAAACAAGAAACAAGTATAAACCATGATCTTTCAGAACAAGACTTTGTGGAAAAACAGAACAGCTCTACAAACAAAACTGGAGTTTATAATAGTACTGAACTATTTCTTATATTTATGCACAAATCAAAGCTCTTTTTTTGAGCACAGTTTAAGAAGATTAGAGTTGAGCTGGCTGTGCTGTTGCATCATTTAGAATTTTCCTTCCATTGCATTTATATGGTATAGGCAATATTTTTTGCTTCCCTTTCATTAGATACTGCCATGCCAGTGTGCCAAGAGACATTTACAAAACTAACCAATCCCTACAAAATATTTTAAGATGTTACGTACTAACAGCTTCCTGGTTGAAGACTCCAAAATAGCTCTCTTAAAGAGAAAAGGTTCTATGGACAGCGATAAAATGTTTTTCTGGTTTCTTAAAGTTAGACTCTCCTTCATTGATGGAAAAAAATGGGTAAAGGCAAAATAAGACCTTAGTAACAACATTCTGAAGTTATTACCAAATGAAATCCATACATAAAGGCAAGTTCAGTCTGCATTTAACAAAGTTTGAGGCAAGCATTCCACGTCACACAGAACAGCGTTTTATTGCGTTCTGGTATTACTTAAGCCAGGTCAGTTCTTGCTCTTCTCTGTTCTCTATAAAATGTCAAAGCACACTTCTCAGCTCTCAACTCTGGCAAGGAAAATCCCGCAGATTTTTCAGCTTTACTAACACCACAAGACTTGAAGCACTGAGGAGGTTAGTACGCTTTGCATTGTCTGTCATGGCACTGAGAAAAAAAATTGTTTGAGCCACAGATTGTAAGGAATGTGAAAAAGCTCTCAAGTGGCAGTCTCGTCTTTCAAAGTTGCTATAACCTCAAATTATGTCTACTACTTTTGTAGTGTCAAGCTATGTGTGCCTTTTGGGCTGTAGCACCACTTACAGGTATACTATTTCCAAAAAACTTCCCTGCAGTAGGTGGAAGTTTAAGACCTGTCTTAGAAGAGCTACTGAAAGGGTAGGATCCAAATACAAAGTGATTTCCAGTAACTGGCTGGCACACAGACAGCCTTCTACTTAAAAGCATCTTCTTTAGTTTTGTGAGCTGAAGAGCAGGGAATGGAAAAGAATGAGAAAAAGGCCATATTCACAATGAAAGCTGATGTATGGCTTACAACAACATGTAGCACTAATATTAAAGGGAGCCAAGGATAAAAGACCCATAGCCTGAAAGTAAGCACCTACGTATGGTAACCTGTCTGTGGTAAGTTCAGAACAGGGAGATTGCTACTGCTGCTGCCTTGTTTTCAGGCATATACAGACAAATACTTGTACTAAGGCTACAGAGAAGCCCTTTGGTTTGCATGATGACCTCCCCTTCTGCTCTTTTAGCAGAGATGTGCATTTAGTATTTCACTGGGCACGCAATCAACAACTACAATACAGCAATAATCAGTACTTAGTAGTTTAGGCTTCAATTCATGTAAGCACAAACCTAAGTTCTACTGAGCTGGAAGGGATCTATCTGAACACTTGAGCTGCATCACATGTACAAGACCATAAAGTTCCTGACAAAGAGGAACCGAAACCTCATAAACAAATAGGAAGTATGAAGTTATACTCTTCAAGTACAAAAGCAAGAACTGATGATATATACATGCTAACAATGTACCACTATGTTTAAAGTTCACTGAATTAGGGAGGAAATAGCTTATTGCCATTTTGGGTACCACATCTGTCATCTTCCCACTTTGACTTTCTGATTAATTTCACTAATATTTGAAGGTTTATGATCAATGGTTTCCCTCTTTAGTTGTATGCAAGAAGCTTGTTAAACACAAACTTAAGTCGGAGTGTTAAGTGTTCTGATAAATTTAACAAAGCTTTCAAGTACCTCATCGATTCATTCAGAAGACAATGCTGCCTGCTGACCTTCTCTCATTAGCTAAAAAGATAATTCTTCCTGGCCCGCAGAAAGAAAGCAGGGGGTCCAACATAATACATTCCAGCAGCCAGCTGATTACATTGACAAGATTAACACCAGGAGAATCACAGAATCACAGAATCACAGAATCTAAGGGGATGGAAGGGACCTCGAAAGATCATCTAGTCCACCCCCCCTGCCAGAGCAGGGTCATCTAGAGTACANAACCAGTTCTTGATCCACCTCACTACCTGATCACCAAACCCATACTTTATCAGCTTATAAAAAAAACCCCATTAACTCCAAATGAGTGAATTTAGAGTAATACAATAGGGTGTGGTTCTGGTTTTTGTTACGAGCACACAGTAATGGGAACACAGACACACCACAACCCTGATGAGGAAGTTTAATAAACAGCAATCAGCAGACAGCTTTTTACTCTAGTTTTCTACAAGAAAGCACGTGCCAATCTTATAATTATATGACCTAATTTGCACTTTCATATTTCCCACAAAATCACAGAATCAACATTATTGAAAAGTATTTTAAAAGTGTATTACAGACTTTAATTCAAAATATTTAAAGTAAGGCTATTAATCTCTTACAAAAAAGAGAAACTATAGGTTGCAACCCAAAAATTTTATTTATAAGAAAACCAAACCAAGCAAAGCCAGTAGCTATGTAAGTTCTTACAACAACCTCTTCTGGCTATGACAAAATCAATCACTTAATAGAAAAAAATTTTCAGCTAGTTAACTAGAGAAGTAACAGAAAATATTTGTGAAGCCAGAGTTATTAAAACATATAGCAATTCCACAAAAAAAAAAGCAAAAATAGTTATTCAAGAAGTACGTCCTTCTCCAGCTCCATGCTTTACTTTCCTCCAGTACAGTTAACTTGGTGTGGCTATACTCTAACACAACACAGCAGTGACAGTGAACTTTTACAGGTGCATCCTGTTCTTTGCATTGTAATAAGCATAGGGCAATTTACAAATCTGCTTCCAAATTGTAAGCCAACTTCTGTATCTTCTTCCAGAATACAGAGAACTCCAAAACTACACTTGTAGGATCCAGCAGCACTTTAACAGAACAAGCTTTTCTCTATATAGCTAGAAGGTCACGTTAGCAACTGTTAAATTTTCCCTAAAGGCTTTAGCCAGAACTAAAGGTCACCATCTTACCTGAGATAGTGATTTGCATGCATAGACCAGTCTCACTTAGAGGCAACACTTGAGCTATTAACTAACCCTTTTTAACAGACAAGCCTCTAGTGATCCACCATATCATACCACAAATATATTTCTTATAATTTAGAAATAGAGGAAAAAACTCAAAACTTGAGGAATTAAACCAGAAATTTATTCTACAGTTAGGTATCCAACTTTGGACAAGATACGGAACAAGAAGAATTTGCATCGTACTCTTAACTACGAGCACCTAGCAGTATCATAAATTTTGGTAAGTTACACAACCTGGGTACCAGCAGAATTAGGCATCACACATTGGTCTCTCAGATGGGTTTCAAAACACCTTTATTAACAAGCTGAAGGCTAGGTATGCTTCCAAGGCAAAAGCTCGTCTCAATCTATACATGGATGAAGCCTCTTAAGAGAAAAGTAAGCTGTCTTCAACAGTGCTATTCCTGAACAGCTTGTTGCCGTCACTGGAGAAGCAGGTTTCATTTTCCACTTTATTTCTCTTCATCAAGCTCTGCCTCCGACCTTCCCTTGCTTGAGCCTTCTCTGGAACTCAGCTGATTGTATGACAAGCCAATTCAACTCACAAAAACTCACCTAGACAGTTCCCCTCCATTTCATAAATGGAATTTGCTTAGAGTATTTATTATCAGATGAACACTAGAAGTAGTGCATACAAGCAGCAAGGAATCTTCCCCTTTCAAAGGAACATGTTAAATCAGTTGCATATGAATGAAACTGGACCTTACTGTATCACATCATCTCCCTGCACAGCACCCAAGTAAAACTCTACACTCTATCATAGAAAGAGCTACTAGTGAAAATGAGTGTATTCCCCTTTGAAACCAACTCCTACATTGCTCTAATATACTAAGGAGAATGTCTCCTCTGGACTATATTTAGTCCTTTACCCCATACTCTGCATATTTGACCCTAGCATAAGTCACCTGCATCTATGCAATTCTCCCAACTGTAACAGGGGCTTTATTGGGACAATCCCCTAGCATAGAAGTACTTACATGTAAATACGTTAAAAAGTATAAGCCGATTATAACTAAGGGTCATGAGCAGTGAAGAAAAAGTACGCTACAAACTCCCAAATGAATTCTTGCACCCCAAGGTGCAAGTCCTTGCTGCAACAAAAACTACTGGCAGGCTGCTGCTTCAAATGCTCAAGGTGGATGAAAGCTTTTGAATCATTATCTGAAAGCTGGATGTCAGAGGCTAAAAGCGAAGCAAAATTAAACGCACTGCTACTAGAATATAGAAGTCTTTATAGTTTTACTTCTACTTTCATTCAACATATCTCACTTAACAGACACGGTCCAGTATTTCAACAGCATGAGAAGAGTATGGCATGTCCAAACACACAAGTATGCTCCAGCACACTTAAACAGAACATCAAACAGAAGCAAGACATAACACAGCATGGGATAAATCCCAGGGTTGACAGACCCTAAATTCCTAAAGGTAAAATTACTTCCACTGGACTAAGCCGTGCAAAGAGTTATGATCTTACTGATCAAAAGATTTAAAATGGGATTAATTCCTTTTATAAAAAAATGTCAAAATGCACAGCATCACAGGCACCTTTCTTGTTAAGCAATGCTTGCATGCAGACAGAAGTAAGCCATACAAAAGCTGATTAAATAGGAGATAACCATTTAGAAAATCAGTCTCTAGGCTGAGCTGACAAAAATGTATTATGAAATTATTTTGGGCCAAACGAATTCTGATGTTTATAAGGAAAAAAAATGTACCCTTCAGAATAGCACCCCTAAAGATCCAGAGTATAAAAATTTCAAGGAGAAAAAAGAAAACTACTTGTTTGCTTGAAATAGTATTTAAGTTTAGAGCATCATCAAACAACTGCATTATTGAAGTAAGGGATAAACTATGCAGTCTAAAAATCAACTAGTTAGTAAATGAACGATTGTCCCACACTTTTTGAACAGAAATGAAACCAAGGTATCAAAACTTGGCCCTTCAGTACAGTACGAAATTAAAACTTTCATATTTGTTACATATATGTACATAGCATAACACAACACACCGAAGACAATACTAAAAGTGCGTCACACCAGACCCCCCCAGGGCAAGCTGTGGATTTTATACAGACACAAAATACACTTCACCATGTAATACATGAAAAGGTTTTAGAAAGCATGTTTTTAGAAACATTTCGTACAGCAGTGTTTTGAAAAGCAAAAAAATATTGCTTGTCAAGGAGTTAGAGTAAGCTGCTTTTTTTTTTCCTCTTTGGCTGAAAACCAAAACAGTGTCACAGCAAGAAGTTTGCTTACTTTAAATAGCGTATCTGGAACAACTGATAGGCCTTTATCACAGCAAAACATCAGCAATTTGAAGCTGCTGTAGAAAATAACCAACTTAAAAACATCAGCATACTGACTTCACTGAAAGTACACTTTCCTAAAGAAAGACTTCTTATAGACTGCTATTAGACTTGTTAATGGAGTAAGATTAATTCTTTGCGGAGTATTTTATATATATATATATATGCACAATGATTTATGCACTAGAAAACATCCGTAAGGATAAAAGGTTGTTTACTTTAGAGAACTGGATAGTATAAACTCTACAACACAACAACAAATGCTCATAAATAATGAGGCTGTTTCTTAACACTTCAGCAACTGCTTGGGAGGGTTCAGTTTTAAGAGTCTCTTGATAACAGGAAAACCTTGGATTGTGTAAAAAGAGAATGGAAATGTTTTTAATATTCTGTATTTATTGCTTGCACTTCTTTTATAGAATTACTCTTTCCAGCTGTATCATTTATATACATTAAAAGAATGACTTCCAGGTACGATCTCAAGTTTCCAAATGTGAGCCAAAACTTTAATTTTTATCAGCTGTGAGGAAATTAAGAGCTATAGCCAAGGTTTAGCCAAAGTTCTAGAACTTGAGAACCGAAAGGTTTCTCCCCTACTTCAGTCTTCAAATGCTTCAGAGCTCTTACAGATCAGCAATTGTTATTTCATAGCATGCGCACTCATGTATACCAAAGATACAGACAAAGTGTTTAGAGAATTGTGAAATGTGGTAAAAATAGCCCAAGAACGGCAAAACATTTAGTTAGAAATTTGTCTGTAAGTAAGATGCCCAGTAATTTCTCTTATCAGAACATTCATTCAGCAAGACATAGTTCTGTTCAGGACTTCAAGGTTTTACGTGATTATCAAATAACCTTATTTTCCTCTAAAAACTATTCACATGTGTAGAAACCTGCATTATCAACTGTTTACCAAGAAAAATATCTTTGTGGTTCTGAAAGCCACAAAAAACATGTAGATAAATGAATTTGTAACAAACAATATGGAACAGTAAAAGGCTAACAGCTACCACAATAAAATCTCAATAAAAAAACCTATCTCTGCTACAGGCTTAGAGAGAAAGAAGTCGATTTTCTGACAAGGGAAGAGCTGGCAAACCTCAAAAAGTACAGTCCAGGTCTGTTTCACTACAGATCATCTATCCTAGTAATACTCACTCTTTCAAGCCCTAATTCTCACCAAAGCTATGATTTCAGCAGATAAGAAGAAAGACTATCTAGCAAAAATATTTTTCTATCTCACATTAAGTAAAGCAATTTCATTTCTGCAATTATGGGGGGTGATGGGGGAGGCATATCAAAGCTCTGGACAGCTGACCACTTTGGAGGAGCTGCTCCTGAACTTTACTTTGCACGCAAGACACTTCTTTTCACTACACCATCCTAAAAGAACATTTAACTACCTCGTTGTGCATACAGAAATACTTCAAGAGTCCTACTTTGCCACAAAACACAGGGTCTGAAATGAATGCAGGTTATCTGGGAAAAGTGCCAGATGTCAGTTAAAGGATTGCTTATTAGTCTGCAAGTGCAGTATACGCAAGTATTTGCCAGTATTGCTTTGTATTAAAAGATTAAGAGATGTAAACTGTACCAGTTTTATAACATCAGATAGTTTGCACATCAGGAAAAAAAATCTTTTCATTTGAAAACTAACAGAAGAAAAGTTATACAGAACTTCTTTCCTAAACAGCCCTTTCCAGTTTGGTTTTAAAGTTATTTTTTATTTTTCAAACCGATTTAAAACAATATGGAACTAAGTGATGCTTTCTACACTAGATATATAATACTCTTACTGGTCTCACCATCAGAATCACAAATAATTTTGATTAAATGGACCTCTGGAGGTCACCTGGAGTCTGGTCTACGCCACATGGAAAGCAGAGACTCCATCAAGTAGGTTGCTCAGGACCTAGTCACGTTCCGAGTACCTCCAAGGATAGAGACACTACCACCACTGTGAAAAGCTTAGTCATTTTTTTCTACTACACCCATTGCATTTGCCTCTCCCAATAGCTAATCAGAATTTCTTTCTGCAACTTGTGTTCACTGTCTCTTGTTTTATTACTGTGCACCACCTCCAGAAAGGCTATGGCTCTCTACACCCTCTCATTAGGCAACTGAAGACAGCAGTAACTTTACCCCCTTAGCCCTCTATTTCCAAGGCTGAACAAATCCAGTTCTTTCATCAGCCACTCCTTGTGCAAGATGTGCTCCAGAACATCCATCACCTTAGCAGTCATTTAATGTTTCAGTGTCTTTCCTGTATAGGAGTCAAAACTGGACACAGTATGTCAAAGGTGGACTTTCAAGTGTTGAATAGAGAAGAATCACTTCTCTTAACCCGCTGGCCATAGCCTTACTAACACAGCCCAGCACGTGGCTGGTTTCTTAACAGCAAGGACACCCCGATGGCTCACATTCTACTTTTTTTTTGTCAGAACCTTCAGGTGTTTTTTACGCAGAGCTACTTTCTAGTCAGTGAATGCCTAACCTATGCTATAGCACAGGGTTATTTTGCCCCAGGTGTAGTGTTTCCCATTTACATTTGTTGAATTTCGAGAGGTTTCTGTCAGACCATTTTCTCCTGCCTACTGACTTCCCCCTGAACAGCAAGCTTGCTCTCCAGAGGTACCAATGACTCAGCCCAGTTTAGGATTATCTGCAAATGTGTTGAGGGTACATAATATCCTACTGACCAGGTCATTAATACAGGTGTTGAACATTATCAGCCCCAGCATTGACTCCCATGGGGCACCACGCTACCCAGCTGCCCATGGACTTTGTATCACCGACCATAATCAACTTTGCATCACCGACTCGCAATCCAGCTCAGGAATCCTTTTTCAAAAAGAAAATGTATTACCTTAGAGTAGAATGAAAAAGTGTTTCTGTACTTAGCAGTCCAGTAAGCAGAGATCTTATTACAGATGTCTTCTGCAGAACTGCGGCAGAAACTCTTATACGAGCTACCCTTGAGGTGTCTGTACCAGTACACCGTTGAATTCTGCGGCCCAGATCGACTCCACAAGTGAAGCTCAAAGCTCTACTGGCACCTTTACCTCACTGGGGCTTTGAATTGATTACAAATTGTGACACAAGTGAAGTTATGTTATTAAGGTGGCAGCAATGCTCATCATTCTCATATGCATGCATGAGAAGTCCTATAACAAAACCCTGTTTACTGTCAATTTTCTGACTCCAGTTAGAAACCAAATACCAATTCCCGACTATGGAGTAAACTTAACAAAAGCAGCTCTATACCTTTTTAGATTACAAACTTCTGTCTTAAATGCCAAGAATAGAAGTTTTTTTTTTAAACACTAAAAGAAGTCCCAATAAACTAATCTATTTGCTATAGTAACTATGCCACAGTACGCACAACAATTATGACATCTGTTTTAATGTCAGAATGTGACATTTCAGAAAAAATACTGAAAGAGTATAATACAGTATAATTAAATGAAACCATTTCTGCCAGGGTATCATTTGTGGCACCAGCACAGGCCATATAGACAGTAAGAAACTGGATCATAGAGAAGCTTTGACAACAGAAGTAGTTACGTTGAAAACAAACCTTTAACGTTTCTTAAATTATGACAGACTTTTTTTTTTTACGACTGAGAAACACAAATACAAAAGAGATTCAAACGCCAGCCTGGTAAAGATCCAAACTATCTGGAGATAGAGGGACAGTTTTTTGGAGGAAAAACACACTTCAAAATATTGGAAGTTTTCTTAACTGTCGTGGTATGGCACCTCAGGAGAGATCAAGAATTTTTTTTAAAAAAAGTAGTATACGTATGAGTGAAAAAATTTCTATTTTGTGACAGTTAAATTACTGAAAAGAACCAACAACCAACCCTAGACAGAAGCATGCTGCTTAAAAGCAGTTTCTACTGAATGATGAGGTGCTTGGAATTCCACCTGCCTGGGGATATTATGATACCCTCAAGCATTAGAATGGTATAATTCATACTTCATTTTATAAGCAATCTGATTGTTTACTTTTTTCAGCTTCCAAAGAAACACTCTAAATTCACTTGCTATAAAAACCAAAACATTTTATGCAAGTCAATTAATAGCCTGACAAGTACATTACATACCTACAGATCTGTAAAATATTGTAAAATTTTCCATATACAGTGCTTCAGGGCACTGTAGTAATGAAAATAACATTTATCAAACTGTAAGTCATTACTTAATCATACTAAATCAAAATACTAAAGCAAGAATGTATTTAATTTTATCAGTGGGAAGTTAAGAACAAGGTTTTCCACACAAAGTTATTATTCATCTGTTGTAGGCCAAGCTGGAAGAACCAGCAAGTTAAGGTTGGTTGAACTTCTAATACATTAAAAAAAACCCAACTCTTACAGCTTGCTCAGATCTTCTTGGCAAAGGTCTTTAAGGTTGTATTTTCTACTCCAGTTATTGCCTGTGGCAATATTTATTTTTAACAGACAAGAACATTCGTTCAGCTACTGCCTGCAAATACTCAGTCACAGAATTTCAGGACTGTCATGATCCGTATCAGGAAGTCTAAATTAAAGGCAGAAGTAACAGATTTTGCAGGTGTGGGAAACCCTGTATAAATCTTGCCCAATTACTGTCCCTTCAAACAAATCTGTCTGTTTATGTTCAGTATATTTAGCTGGAGTTGAACAGGTAAATTTTTGATATTCCACTACAACTAAGCATACTCCGTAAATTAAGGCTTATAACTAGGGTTGTGTGAAGATTTATTTTTTCATAATTGCTGCTCTGAAGACTTCAAACCATTGTTTATCCTCAGTAGAGACAAACACCATTCTTCTTCATACTTATGCCAGTTGAGCTGAGAGCTGAAGGAGGACTAAAGGCAAGTAAAAAGCCCCCAGGAACAAGCTGTACAACCAGACTGCAATAAAGTAGGACAAAGATCCAGGTGTTTTCAGTCTGAATTTACCATAATGCAAATGCACAAACCAGCACTAGCACCCAGCTATGCCTCACGCTTCACTGGACAACTTGGTTCCTTCCTAAAGTACTTTAAATAACAGTTTTGAAGCCCCTTACTTTAAGCCATATTGATGTGTTTTGTGCAGTGAGAAAAATGCAGATGTAGCATCTTGTATGAAACAACAAAAAAAACCAAAACAAAACTGGAAGCCTGTATTTGCATGCATGAAACATGGCAAATAATTTAATGCTGCTGTGCCTTACATAATTAGACAAATGGTAGCTGGCTAAGTCTTAAACATATTTATACTTTTCAAAAAGTTCATCAGTATCTTCTAATTTTAATGATAGTGTATAATCTTAACCACAGAGATTGATATGTATATTACTATGTAATAGTCAAATACTGTATGTTTCAAGAGCTGATTATCAATCTTGGCAATCACAAAGCTCAAATACAGACTGTACTCGGGCTGAATAAGAACTTGTTTACCAGTTAAATACCGTGGATTAGTGAGTGAACGAGTTCTTAGAATGCAATAAAGATTATTATACACACTCACTTCACAGTGAAGTTGCAGTTAAGCACAGCGTATACTGAACCTCAGGGAGAAAGATCTCTAACAGGCAAAATTCAGTCTGACCTACAGCTAGGGAGTACATGTTCAAGTTCTCATGCTGACTCTAAAATGCAACCGTTACATCCACTACCTTCTCACCCTCTACTACTTTGAATGATATATTTCCTTAAGCAATACCAGCTATTTTTAGAAGCTCGGTGAAGTTGTATACTTATTTTTTTTTCCCATTTAAAACTGACTTGGGGGAGGGAAGGATGACATTTAATGACACATGCCACACAACACAGAGCTTTCCCAGGATAAGTTACAAAACAAGAGACCGTGTGACCTCCTCAAGGTTACAGAATGACTCCATTGCTCACTCCGAATTAAGAACTGGCATCCTCCTGACTCCTCTCGTATTTTCACTAATAAAATAATACCACTACTGAACACTTGCACAGCTCCTTTCATCACAGGATGTCCAAGGTCTTTATAAATATTAATTAAGCATTGCAACAACACTAAGTAGTATGTAAAACTTAATTCTGCACATGAGTAAACCCAAGCAAAGAATAAATAACCTATGTTCAAAGTTGTATACTTAGTCAGCAGTATGGAGAATAAATGGCTCTTGCCATTAAGTAGCACTCCATTAGAAGCAAGGACATAATTAGTACTCCAAATCTGATGTGAACTGTACAGCCCTTGATCACCAATAAATTACTAAAAAGCCTCAGTCATGCTCAGACCTGCGAGGACCACACTAAATTTCAGGCAGCATTTTCATAAAGACACTAAGTTTGGCTTCCAAACACAGAATCCCATGAGATTTTTTTGTAAAAATTCTTTCTTGTCTGGCAACTTTCCTTAGAGAAGACAGGTACAGAGTGTGATATTCACTGGTACTTTTACAAATTATCAAGCTGAGACAATTCAAATATGAAATCAGGCCTCACAAATCAAACTAAGCTACTTCCTAAAATTCAATTGTACTCCAGCAGTTAAGGAGAAGAAATATCAATTTCTTTTAAAAACTCAATATCCATTCTCAAAGGAAATAACCTTTTTGATTCCAAAATGAATGTTTTCAGCAAACTATATTGCAACCATCACTTGAAATCAAGTACTTCAGTGATCTACAACTTAATAATCGACCTGCTACAAACATTACTCCTTTACAATTATCTACTCTTTCCAATGACCATAACTATCCAACTTTCCAATAATTATCAAGAGACAGCAATCTGTAAACTCAATAGTTCTCTGTGAAAACCAACTATTTGCAGATTTTAATGACAGGAGTGAGATTAATTTTATTAAAAAAAAAATAATCCTGTTAACCTACTGAAAACACCTCAAAGGTGACAAGCTCTGAACTCCTGCAAAAATTCCCCTTTAAATTCAGTTTGAGAATCTGACAGTAACGTAATTGCAAAAAAATACTTTCACTTTTGAGAAGGATTCCTGTTTTCTACACAAGACAAACCAAATCAAGTTGCACTAAAAACATTTGCAGATTCACTTCATAAGGAACCCTGTGTTAGAAGAGGGGACTTTGTTGTTACAATGTTGACAGAGAAAGTAAATGAAAAATTGTGTAATTCATAGTTCATCCCAGAAGCTTTTTTGGTTTTTGTTAGGTTTTTTTGTTTTGTTTTGTTTTTTAGAATAGCTCAAGCACAAGTTTTACTTCCCACCAAAATAACAAGATTCAGTGAAGGCTGACAAAGAGTTGGCAGAATGAAAAACAGGATTGTTTTGTGTTGTAAATTAGAAAATATGTTTTTCTTCTGACTACCAAATGAATGTCTGGATTTAGATTTTGCAGGTTTTTTTCTTGCTTTTTGAAAACCCCTTCAAAAGGATATAATCTGGCAGAAGGAACTTACTCTCTGGGCCATGACGGCGTGTATCACTATTACAATTTTATCTTGAGTTCTCTTAACAACATAAAACCAGAGAACAATTTGGTATTATGTTTGATATATGGCTACCATTGCATGATGCAATTTTTCTTCCCTCTTACATGGGACAACAGCTAGTTAACACAGTTTATGTTATCATTCAAACATTATGCCTTCAACACAGGACTGATGAGATTTAACAGCTAGGGTTCAATAAATGGTGTTCCACCTCCCACCCCCAGTAATTCTTTGGAAATCAGCAGCCCAAAAGTTGCTGAGTTTTCCTAGGTTAAACTGGTCACCCAACCTTCAACAAAATGTCTTGAAGATCCTAATCAGCTCATTGCCACTTAGCAAGTTCAAATTCAAACGCTGCTGAGATGTGTCCAAATGTACTTGGAAACAAAAAGGGAGCAAACTTTTAGCTTGCCACCACAGCAGCTTTATGTGAACAGTGGTAGTAGCGTATGCTCTCCAGACACACAGATCTTGTAGAGACACAAGCACTGGGCAAGCAATTCTCCAAGTCTGCAGAAGCACAGATAGGTGATCATTTTGTTACAATATAATATTTCCAAGTTTATGCTTTGATTCTAATGATCAGTCAAAACAAGTTTTCAGTGCACTTAGTTCTCAATAGAGTTTTATTATATATACAAAGCTGCCGACCCCTAGTTTTTATCTAGTTTTATGTATAATGGGTATCCCATTCAAAATGTACAATTATTTTGCGGCATATTCTCACACTTTTAAGAGGCACTCCATAAGCCATGGAGGATCATAGGTATACAAAGAAAGGAATTGGAAATACACTGTTACAGATCACGGTTGTATGTACTTAAGGTCATCAAGATTCCGCTGTAGACAACAATAAATTCAGGACTTGCCATGCCAGTACTACAGAGATACGGGAATTACTGTATCATTAAAACACCCTATTTTATAAAGCTACTATTCGGTATTCGTTGCTTATAGGGTAATTACAGATGATGAAAAACTAAAATCTAGTGAAACAGAAGTGTTACATTTTAAGCTAGGTGTTTCCTAACAAAAAAGCTTAAATACATTTACCACTTTAAGGGTATAATTAAAACCTACTATCCTGTCACACATCAACTTTGGCATACATTCTAAGATATGTTCTCCACAATATACAAACACAAACTTTCTCCCTCCCTACTTTTGTATGAAGATTTAAACACTGATAAAAGTTACCTTGATAAATTGAATCAAATCAGCTCTCTCCTTTAAACAGCTTTTAGAATCACATGCACATCACCATTCATACGATGAAGTGGTATTTCCAAGATGTATCAAGCACAATGAGCAATTACATGAACAGTGAGCAATTTTGTTAACAGACCATGCCCTCTTGTTCTGTGGTTTGCACCTGCTGTTAAGGCAGACAGGCAGGGATCAGGTCTCATTAAAGCCTCAATGAGGATGACAGACTGCAAACCCTGCTCAAGAAACTGAGTAAACTGCAAGTGCATGAAGTCCTCTCCTTATTGCATCGCTACAGATATGCTGAAGGCCAAAACATGAGACTTACAGTCATAAAATGTAAGTGAATAAATGACAGGTGTGGGTTTTACTATGGAATTTGATATGCTCTCAATCAATAAAGAAAACTGAAATCTATTCCAGTGCAGTTTGGTCAGAATAAAGAGATATGCTAGACTTGGTATCTACTTTTAAAGCAGCAAGACCTCAGGGGCACTGAAAAACCTGTGTATGTGACTCCTAGGAAACCTTTAAACGTGTTAAGCACACATTCTTTGCAGAGTCTGGTACAGAAGTGTTTTTTTGCCAGATGCATACTTCTCACCCCAGCAAACAGCTGGCCAGCCTTTTCATTAGTCATTTTCCATTCAAAAGTGAGATCGATAAATGATTATTCAAAACATCAAGACTGAATACTTCATGTCATGACTCATGTGACCAATTAAGATGTAAGCTGTAATTATTCATTGGCACACAGAATGAAAACTAGAGAATTGTAAAGAAACTGAGCATAGGAAACAGGAAAAAAACCAAAAACACCATCACATTACAAGCACAAGACACAACTTGTTTTGAACTACAAGAAATTAATAATCCTTCCTCATGAAGTTACTTAAGCAGCCAAAATATTCAAAGCTTCTCCAAACTTGTCTCCTTGTATAATCACTTGAGTTTTGAGGACATAAAGAAGATGTGATCATTTTGATCTGGCATTGCAAGAAAATGATTACTTAAGATCTCAAAATGGAAGAAAGAGCCAAACACCCTGACCAAGGCATGCAGTGTCTACAAACACCACCTGCGCTATTCATTACCTAGAACTTTATTTTTGTCTATCTGCAATTATGTATTCTTCATTCATATGGAACACTGATCACTGTCCTGAATTAACAGTATTATACCAACATTCTCTGGAAACTAGTGGTTTGCTATTTGCCCAAGATACTGTTAAAAACAGTGGGGGGAAGAGACGCACCACCAACACATAACAGTAAGTAAAAGATACATTGCTACACACTTTCCCAAGCTTCAAAGACTTAAAATTACTGCTGTGTATTTGAAGAACAAATAATTGCAAAATGCTTTATTTTAGCTGTGCACCCTTCTTTCCTCATGAAGAACAAATTAAACAGTAATTCCGAAGTACAACGTCAAATTTCTTAGCATATTATACCACAGATCTACATTTTATGGTATGACTGAATATGTATCAAGGAATATTCCTTCTGTTTTAGGAATCCCCTAAGAAAACATGTACAATACACTTCAGAAAGCTAATGAAAACTAGGTTCCACATATAGCAAAGAAAAAGCCTCATCCCCTTTTTTTTTCATGTCTACAAGCACAATGTATTGGCACATAATGCTTATACAGAATTGTAAGAATGCCTCACTATTTGAAAATTTGCAGCATCTCAAACCCTTTTGTTTTTAGTTTCTCCTCATGTTTTTAGTTACTTGCTTCCATTAACTGATATGATAGAGAAAACCAAGAATTTCTAAGCAAGCATCTCAATACTTGTCATTGGTGAGGTTTTTATTGGGGGTTTTTGGGTGGTGTTGGTGTTTGAATTTTAATATTTTTAATTTGTTTTTTGAAAAGCTATGTTTGGAAAGGTAGAGACAGCTGTCAGTTCTCCATAGGAAGCATTATCAGGAAGGATATTAGAAGTTCAGTCAAGAGCTTTGTAAGGTCACAGAAAACTGCAACTGCCTAATGATTAACACATTTTTAAGAAGAGACCACCCTGAGGATCAATTAGGTTAACACTAGAAATAGTACTGCTCATTCATATGATTTTGCTAAAAATAAGAACTTCAGCAGAAAGTTACTGGAATCCATGGAACAAATCCATCACAAGTAGTGGCCACAGCACCACAATAAAGTGCCGTTGCCCTAAATTGCATGCCTTCCTGATTTAAATGGGAAAACACAAGTCTTTGCTGAACACAGTAGTGCATCTCGCCTCTAATCTGTGCAGATGACCCAAGACACCCATTTAGTGGTAACTTAAAAAAAAACGTATAAAAGCCTCTTCTTCATTCAAAAAAGAATGGAAAAGGTGAAGAACAGCATTCTACAGGCCATATAATCACACCTGTTTAAGCAGCCTATTTAAAATTAACTAGCCACAATAGTTATGAGGTAGAAACAAAAGCAGCTCTATGGAATAGTCCGTTAATAGGCAGAGATGATTGCCACCTCCCACGTTTAATAATCTGATAAGCTATTTTGGATTCATCCATTTTTATAGTCCTGATACTGTGCACTGTTTCCTAGCTGCATTTTTAAAAAGTTAACTACATTTCATGCCTTCTGGAAACAAAGCATAGATTAAACCACCTAGTCTAGACACGAAACTCTTACTAATTGCTAAGTAAACAATAATTTCCTTATTTCTTAAGCAAAGACATTAGGAAGTTTAAGGGAAAACTGTTCCCTGTATCCTCAGGCATTTGTCTAAACTAAAGATAGTCTCCCACCAGGGAAAGTATTTATTTTAACTATGCTGTTATTTCTGTGGAATTCGTGTCTGCCCAATCTCAGCAGTCACTCATCTGAGAGCTTTTCTTATTTGTATTGAGTGTAGGAGACAAGATTTTTGAAAGCTTGATTGAGGGTTATCATTCCTTGTCTCTTTCCAGGAATGATAATTTACAGCTTAAGTGATGAATTTTACTTGCTGCTTATGTCATTCACAGATACAGTACCAGATCAATTTCTAACTTCAATCCTATTTTAGTATCTCTTGCTTTTTAATACAGTGGCTTAAGATAACTTAGCAATTTGATTATTTACTATTTTAAAAAATCTGAGGACTGGGTAAATGCCTCACTTGAAAAATCTACTGTCCATTCATACTCAAAAAGCAGGAAGGAAATATTTTTAAATTAACTATACATTATTATTAAGTCAGCTCTATAATATCTGTATTTCAGAAAGCTTGGGTTCCTTCTGAACATGGAAATTCACATCAAAGAGTTGCTTCAACATTCAAAAATCTTAAGATGACAGGAACTTGCAAAGCACATACAACATGGCCATGGTTTATCTTCCAGACAGGCACCGCTCTTTTTCCACTATGGAAGAGTGAAATAAGCAAGAGGTAATCCAGAAAAAAAATCTAAAATGAGGAAACCACTGAACTGTCACTTAAGAGGTTGCAAAAGAGCATGACCACAATGATACACAGAAAATAAAAATGCAAACTTGGAAGAGAAAAACTGAGGTGGAAATTTTAGTGATGTAAGTGAAATTCACCATTCAATGCATTTCTAAAGTTTCAAGACTAAGCTGTTTTGTCCTGTTAAATTCTAAACTCAAGTAGTGTTTGCTGCTTTAAGGTAATTCTTGCCTTGCTGCATTAATAGCTTATTTTAATGAAAACCACACATTTCTCATGTTCAGTAGTGATGTTATAGAACACAATGAAATGCACAAAATTTAAGAGATTATAATTTTCAGAGTAGCATTTTTTACTCCTGAGTACTTAAAAATACACACTTTTTCAACATCAGTTCTAACAGAGAAAATAGCTACACATCAAAACCACTTAAAGTATTCAGCATATAGATTCATGTAAGTTCTGCATGTTTCCAACAACAAAAATAATTTTTACTTCTGCTGACTTTAGATCTGAAGATTCCTCCTATCTCTAATTAACAGGTATCTCTTACAAAATTAATTGGTGGTAAATAGGAAAAGTGGAACACAGTTTAATTTTTTTAGACACTATACAAAAATCAGTGTATGATATAGGACAGGAATGTAAGATATTTACTGTTCCACAAAAAACTTCACTTCTAATCTATTCAGTTAAACCTTCTGTCTATCCTCTTTAAGAAAGGTGGCTCTGCATAAAGACAGGTCAACTCTTCGCTGCTATATAAAGTTGAAGGTTAAAATGCGTAAGCTTATGTGGGAGACTACTGCCTGCTGAAAGAAAAGCCCTTTAAACACTGGAACCTCAAATCTAATCCGTCAGCTTACTTCTATGCATACTTGCCAGCACAAAGCATCTGTCTTTCTATGAAGCCACTGTACTGAAAAATGGTCAATGCTACCTAGCAAAAAGGCTAGCATGACCTTACATATTCACATAAGCAATCAAAATTCAAAATTTCAGGTGAAGGACCAGACCTGACTATGACGAAAGTGCCAGCTGGGCTTACAGTAAGTTTAATTTCTATTTGGCTGACTTAAATGGGGAAGTGTACCAAGTAAGAGTCACCGGCTTTCTTATGCTCTTTCTAAAAAAGTGTATTAAAAAAATTACGCTGGGCACCACTGGAAACAACATCTTTAGTTAAACTGGCTTGCTCTTAACTAACACCTTTTAAAGTGAAGCTCCAGTAGCAAAATGAAGTTCTATCTACAAGCTTTAACTAGGGGGCAACACAGCTCAGAACGGAACATTCAGCTGTGTCTCCCAGCCACCATCAGAAGAATCTAGTCCTCAACACTGTTTCAGGTGGTGACTGGGTAGCAGCTCTAAACCCAGCCCACTCATCACTATATGGTTACAGTATTTCTGCAAGACCTGCTGGAAAGAAGCATACAATTTAATTACAACATATTATCAGCTGTAATAGGTGAATAAAGCAAGAGTTGCCACAACAATGTCAATCTCTAAAGTGGCCCAGGCTTGTGCAACAAGCCTGACAGACACCCAGTTTAAATGTCATCTTAAGCCACAACCAAAGGGAATCAGCACTTGTAAACTCTTGAATAGCTGAAAGGGAAACTCACAAAACATTTTCCATCTGCCTCGGTTAGCAGGGTGCACAAAAAAGGAGAGCAAGTTAAGAAAGTAGACCACTGCAATGCTCTAATTAATTATTCTGATCTTCATTAACTACCAATGAAAAGTTTTAGATGCAGCCTCAAAATGCACACCACTCAGTAACAGATCATTCTGAATAGAGAGATACACTGCACACGCCAGGAGACAACAGGGCCCTGTTGCAGAGTGGGAGAGAAGACAGCAGGACTCAAGTCCTTCAATACATAAAAAGTGAAATATTTATTATTAAGCTTTCAATACTTTCTTTTTGGAACTATTTAACATTTTTGTTATTTTCAACAGACAAAATGAAAACTACTCCCTGATAAAACAATGAGGCTTTTTTTGTTTGTTTGCTTTGGGTTTTTTAGTTTTCTCTAGCTAGATTCCATGTTAGCATTTTAGGAAAATATCCTTACTATACATTTGCATAGTGCCTCAGTTAGCAAGAACTGGTACACAAATAAAGCAAATGTACCTGAGGGGAAAAAACCAAACTCTACTTTGCTGCTAGAGCTTGGAACTAATGACATTTCGCCTGGAAAAGAAAGTCCCTTTTACTGTCAAAATAATTTACTAATCCCTGCCAAGATTTTTAACAGTAAAGTAACTCTTAACGGTGTTGTTCATTCTATAATAACATTTTAGATCAAAACCCACTCCCTAAAAGGAACTTCTCAAATAACCAAAACCATCCATACACTCAATAAAAGCTACTCGAAGCTAAGTTTTTACTCCAGGAAGGAAGGAAAATACTAGTTAGTGAACATACAGCATCTTCTCTTCTTTCATACTGCACCAAAGGGTAACAATGTTTAAAGCCTCATTAAGAACTCCACAAGAGTTAAATACAGAACGTAACAGTTTAATAAACAGTTACTTCAGGAAGATTGTCTCTGAACTTGGTTTTCAATTCTGTTTTAAACATCAAAGAAAATAATGTATTTTTCAGGGAAAGTTCTTTTTAGTAATGTTAATTTTTCTCAAGCTAGTATGCAGAGCAGTTTTTAAGCCCTGAATTCCTTTACCCTCAGCAAAAGCCCTTAGTCTGACCTCAAAACACTGCTATTTGTTATGATTTATGACCCAGCTACATTAACCACACCGCTTGGTAAGTGGAAGTACACAACCACTGAATGCAAGTTTTAACACAGAACTTTTAGTATTTGCAATTTTCAGAAAGGTGTAATACAAAATTCCATCTTTGTACCCACATTACAGTTTTAATCAGCTTTGTCTCCATAAAGGAAAAAGCATCATTCTATTCACAATTCAATACAGCTGTGTACAACTGGCTCCAGCCCCAGGCCACAAGCCAGGAACTTCTGAGTTCAAGTCTGGCTCGGTCACTGACTTTCTGTGTGGCCTTCAAGAGCGCCTCTAGATTTCTCTGCTGCTCCTCTCCAGCCTGTACGCTTACCTTACAGAATGGTACTTGTTTTGTTTGTGCAGGCTCTTCCCAAACAAAAAAGCTTGAATTGACTTTGGGAGTAATTTTTACTATGGCTTTAATGGCTAAGTCCCACTAAAAGTTTCCACGTCAGCTGCTAACTGGTAGCTTTTAACTGCCTTAACTGCCAACATGCACATACTACACACAATACACACACAGATACCAAAACATGCAGTAAGCTGGAAAATAGTTATTTCAAAGTTTGTTAAAAAACATGATGAAAAAATGAAACCTAATTAGCTGCTGTAATTAAACTCGCAAAGCAGAAGAACCTACAACATTGTTCTTATTAACCCACTGAGTCAGTCGTAAAATCTGTTTTCAACGGCTTAACAGTGAACACACACGGCAAGTAATGCTTAAGCTCAAAAAGATTACAACACCTAATATTTTAGAATATTAATTAAACAATAGAAAAATAGCCTAGGAATGTGAAGGGGGAAAAGGATTTAAGCATAACCAAGTTACCTAACGCTAACTGAAATGTAATTTAAAAGGTAAGTTTTCTTAAGATCAAGGGAAATTTCATAAACTTAAAGCTGACCATATTCTTGCAAGTCTACTATAGAAGAATTTCACCTCACATTATCTAGACTGAAGCAGAATGTAATGCAGACTGACACTAGCTAACCTCAGCTTTTCCTGAACTGCAGTTGTCCAGTCGAACAAATACAAATCATCATCTTTACAACAGTATACGCTGCCTTTAAATCCATCACTGGGAAAAAAACCTTGTCCCTATTAAGACAGGCTGACGTTCCAAACATTAACCTGTTCAGCTATTCACGGCCTAACCACAGAGGGTGAGCTTAAAGAACTAAGCAACTGTAGCTTTATGGTACAGGTTTATGGCAGCTTGACTGCTGCCAGTGTAAATCCTAGACTCTTGAAGTTTAGCCTCTATCTGCTTTTGCCTTTTTCAACTTGTTTTACCTAAAATCTGGTAAGAACACATTTCTTACAATTTGTCTGCATCAGGACATAGAATTTATTTGTATCAAGTGGTTAACACAAAGCAAAACTGTCCCCTAGTTAACAACACGGCAGAGTAAATTAGTTCAGAATACTGTGTTGTTCTGTGATAAAAAGTCACTCAAGGACTTCCTCAGGAACAGCCATTCCAGAATAGCTACTATGCAAAGATTAGGTGGTTAAATGCAAATTCAGATAGCTTTTGTAAATGAAGGACTAAAGTGGTTCAAACTGCTGAAAAATGTAATTTAAGACTGACAATTCTCTGATGTCAGGTCATTCACTAAAACTTTCTATTGCAATTCAGCAGTTTTCAAAATATAGTTGCTGATTAAACCCTAGAAAGTTAGAGAAATACCACCACGAAGAAGCACACCTAAACAATTTACTGGGAAGATTTCATCTATACCCAGACGAGCATTTGTTTCTAGCTTCCCACATCACACTATCATCAGTGTTCCCATCACATGAAGCAGCTGCAAATGCTACAGCAAGGCCAGTATCTTGGTTAGCTAGCATTACTGCCAGGAAAGTCTAGATCGGCTAAAATGGCTTTACAGGACACGGGTAAAGACAAAATAATAATCCTAATGCCTTGTCCACTTTCTCTCAGCATTGTTTGGTTTGGTTGAGATATTATCAAACAGATAATCTGAACATTACCTGCAAAAGAATGGAAAATTATTTGACTCTTTAACACAAGGTTATTTAATTTAAAATTCCATTAATATTGCCACAACTGAATTCTGTAGCACCAGCTGGAGCCTTCTTTTACACTACGTTTAAAAAAAGCTTATGGGGTTTTACTTCAGGCACCCAAGTATTCCACTTCAGGTGTTTTTACAGGCAATTTGAACACAGTCAACATTTAGATTCCAACCAGTGCACATGAATTTGTAATCACATCCACAAACAGAGCTAGATACAAAATGACATATGTATAACCTAAACAGGATATCCTCTATTCCCATGTGCTGTATTTTTTAACCACTTTTATATATTTTTTTTTAAGATTTGTTTAGCTTTTACCATAGAAGCTCCCTTGAATAAAACAGTGAGATAATAATAAATGCTAACAGAATAGGAAAGGTTTATTTCTATAGTCTTAACTAGAATATAGAAGAATGCATTTTTTAAAATTCACACAGGGATGAAGCTATTTAATTCCTATTTTCTGTTTTGCAGGACTACCAGTTTTTGATGCACATCCTCCTGCCCTCCTTTCCCCTGCATACAGAAGGTATTCATTATTGTCCTCAAACTCTCCGTAAGAAGCAAGATACCCCAGAAAAAAATCCAGCAAGAGTTACCAGATTAGAGTTTTCAAGCACTGAAATACCAAAATTCACTTGTATGTTGTGATCAAATCATCCTTCCTATGAATTGTTCAGCAAAAGGCTGAGCACAAACATGCTGCATATTTAGCTGGCAAAGTGATGTATCAGAATATATTAGTCTCACTTTAGTTGATGACGTTCTCAGTAGTAGTCACCCTCTTGCCAAAAAAAGCTGTTTTGTAGACAAATATATCTAGAGTATCAACACAGAATTAGAACCATGTGTTTTAAATCAGATCCTGAATCTAGCGTAATTGCTTAACTGAAATTATATAAAACTAAAAATACAAATACTAATACAGATGCTGCAACATGCACACAAATGCTGCTACATTAGGATTCTCGTATTAGTTGGAATGTCTTCTACTACAAACAGTAAAATTTAAACCAGGGAAAAAAGCGGAAGAAACATGGAAGACTTATTTTAAGGAAAGTTTAAGTGACACAAGATATTGCATCCTGGAGAACTGGATAGCACAAACATAGACTGAACCATGACAACACCACATGTGTGAATATTTACTAATCACATGTAAAATGGGACAACTGAGCTCAACTCGAACAGCTAAGTGGCATTACCACAATATATATTTAACTTTTCCTGTTCTCATATAGGCCAACTAGCCCAAAAAGCTCAAAAACTAAAAGGCTATGGTGTGTACATGCTTAAAAAATAAATTCCAGCAGTCCCACCACAGCTGAAGTTTTGCATGTTTTCATGTACACAGAGGCTGCGCCCAACAGCCACTGTGAAATTACGGAGGGACAGCAGCTTACGATTGTGCTGTTTAACAGATGCTGTGCTTAAAAAAAGGGAAAAAAAATATATTGAGACTACCAGAAGTAATTTTTCCATTGTTTTATTTTCCTAAAAAGTACTTAATTCTCTGATTCAGAAATTAAGACAACGTTCTGCTCGAGTTCAAATCAGTTTTTGGGTTCAGCTGTTACCCGTATCTGTACTTCAGGAAGCCCTAACTCTGCATCTACCAAGAACCCTGGGAAAGATGAGCACCCTCCCCTTATTTCATAACTTAAGCATGCACGGTAGGTTTTTGTGTACTCTTAAGGAATTAAAGAATGGCCACCTTCACTTAAAAACATTTGTGCCCTCCTGGGTTTTAGTTGCTGAAGTAATTATCCTGTTCAAAGCACACAACTATGATGGAGCTCAGTGTCAAAATAATGTTCTTCCAAAACAATTGCTTATTCATTTGCAGAGAATGTATCTATAAAAATAAATTCAAAAAAAGCTGAAGTGGCTTTTTTTGCTAGACTACCTCTATTATGTTTCACTGCTCTGATCTGAGCTACCTCAAAATTTATTGACCTCTCCTACTGTTCACACTGCTCTGAAGTTAAGGCCTCACAAGTACCACCCTAAAAAGAGAAGCACTCCCCTGCTGGCATGACACAAAACACAGCTGCATCTTGATGTTTTGTTTTCGTTTTGTTGTTGTAGTAAATTCCAAGGCTACACTTCACTTCTAGAAGTCTCAATTTAACACAAATTTGTATTAATACACATGCTTAGCACTTTTAAGCATTTTTCCACCTATCGATATTCAAGTACTTTTAGACACTTTTCTCTGCCTAACACAAACAAATATCCATTTAATTAAGATCAGACACAAACTGTAGCACTGAAAGGAACAGTACTCGGCACTCATGCTTACTGCCCATGGTTAACAAGACTCCTCTCAGTAGTTTCTCTCCAGGTGTATTAGCACACATTTTTCCATGCTGTTTAACCCTTGTTTGGTTTGTTCTGCCTTTAAAGATCACCTCATATTTTATTAATGTATCTTTTCTCAGGTACATGAAAAACCTCCAGGGTTTGTTATCTTGTTTTATGTTTTCTCACATGACTAAATTCACTAATTAAAAGCAGTCCTGGAAGTACAATATTTTGAAAGAGGATTGAGGTTTGTCTCTCAAATTGCCCATGCTATTATATCTAAATATCACAGCAACAATTCTTAAGACATGACTTTTCATAAATTATTATAAATATATAATTCTACCAGCACCAGAGCGTTTCAGCCCAAACTATGCCAGCACACTGCATACAGACAGAAAAATAACCTTTAAAATGACACCATCGATAAAGCCTTAGGAACTCCTTTCAGAAGTGTGTTGGTGGTATTACATATGAAAAATATCAGCGTTTGCATATATTCGTGCTCCTCCCAAAAATATAGGCTCTGTCTACAAAAATGAAAAAGAAATTGTTGTCTTTCTTGGGTTGGAAGCCTACGTACAAATGAGAAAGAATTTAAGCAGTGAGAAGTGCTAAATTTACAGCTCTGGAGCTGGAATTCACCGCAAGTACAGAAAGGCACCATTTTTCTTGTGCTCTTCAAAACAATTATGGCACCATCACTAAAGCAAAATAGAAATATTTTCAGTATATAGTATTTTTTAATTCCAGGATGCTTCCGCATTTGCCCTCAACAATGAAATGGCCAAAAAGTGTTATCTTGACACCCAATTTTAGATATCTTGTTTGACCAATATTTGAAATATGGCACATTGAATCATACCAACTAAATGCCAGTATTACATTAGCAACTAAAGCTGCTGTTTCTTGAAGTAAATACTGAACTTGTCTTGCTCTGAGAAGCAATAAATTTTTGTATTCACCTAAAACGAATTTCACATGTTTATAAAATTAATTTTGCAGCAATAAAATTACAGTTAAATATTTAAAGTTCAGCCACTTAAAATCTAACCAGCTTTTTCAGCAAGATTTTTCTAAGTGCTTTTAAAGATGTCTTTGCCCGAACATCACACACCACTCTCCACAAGACTTTCAGGAAGGCTGCAAAACTAGAACCCAGATACCCACACCTGATCCCCTTGACAGGACAAGAAGTATAGCTTTTTAGAGATAAACATTGCATGTTGTTTATTTTCCTGCCTCAAAACTTGAGCTGTTTAAATAGGAAACTAATACTTAAGCTGAAACTGCTCTTAGCAAGTAGGTAGACTTCTTAATTAAAGCAAAAAAACTCTCAAAACTTTTCTGTTTTAAAACAACTGTCAGCTGAGAAGAATGTCAAAGTGCAGATTCCAACAAATAGTGTCCAAACTAAACTGTACATTAAACTTCTCACTTTTCATCCTGGTCACAAAAGGAAAATAGATCCATACTGACCAGAATTAGCGAATTCTGCTTCAAGGTGCAAGCCAGAAGTTTTTGCAGTGGTACTAGGAACAGTACAGACAAAAATTCTCTTCCAGGTGTATGCTAATTCTATAGATTTTTCTTCATTTATAGATTTTGATGCTTTCTCCTCTACTCAGACATCTATTAATAAAGTACGAGACTAAAGTCTCAAAAGGTTAAGTTTAGCTGAAACTAGCCAACAAAGACTGTATGAACTTAGGAAGTTTCTTTTTTTTTCCTTCCCAGCAGGAGAGAGAGGCTAAAAAAAGCCGCTGAAAGTAAGCATACTGATTTTTCAGGCATTTGTTTTCCCTGAAATTTTTTCCCCATTAGAACTGCAGACTTCTGTAAATTGAAGCTCAATGGTAATAAAGCTTTTCTTGTCAATTATTCCTCATGAATCTCTTACATATAGTGCACAAAACTCCAGGGGTTCTGCTGCATACAGACTTCACTGCAGTTTTCAACTTACAAAAACAGTCTGCTTTAGGAACGGACTCATTCCTGTAGATACCAATAACAATTGACATACAAATGCAAATAGAAAAATTAAATAATGCTTCCAAACCCAGTGTCATCACTGTAAACCGAACAAAGCAAAAAAGCCTTCCCTGCCCCAACACTTCTGCAAGCTTCAAGCTGATCTAGAAATTGCAATTCCAGTGAGGTCTCTCAAAATTATTTTAAGTGTTTTGTTTCCTTTGCACTGCAGGAACACACCGAGTGCAAGTAGTATTGACAATTGCCCGGACTCACACTTCTAAAATCCTACGATTTCACAGGCTACAGAGTCCTCAACAAACACTGCACTAAGATTTGATGGATCCAAGATATATTATACGAGGAACTATTTTAACTGGCCCTTCCTATTCACGGTGTACTGTCTCACAAAGCTACTCAAATGTCCAACAGACTCCCTACTGGAATAATTTCTATCCTTCTCAACAGTTGCTTTTTGTCTGATCCATGACAGCTTCTATAGCTATGAGTAGTTGCAGTTATTAGAAAATGTCCTGTATTCCATCTTCCTAACAATCAAGCTATACAAATGTTCACACAATTTGGAAATGTGCAACGTAGACAGAAATGCATGAAGACAAAAAAATATGCAGGAAAGACGAATATTTTCTCAAGAGCAGCTTCTGGGAAAGTGGTGTCCTACGGTATTGCCAACTCAGGACAAAATTCAGGTCTTAATTACTTCTTCAGTTCAGCCATTCCATGCATCCTACAGCAATTACCACATAAATGACCTAATTGATGTTTTGGTCCAGTAACTAGTATCTGGTCCAGTATCCAGTATCTGAGAACACTAGTACTTCACATTAAATTTAAAAACAGTTCTAATGTTTAATTAAGTTTGTCAATCAACAGGTATATTCACCATTCTCTGGCTACATCAGGATCTCCACCAAGTCCAAGAAGGCTGTGAATAACAAGAGCCACCAGGCGCACCAGATCAAAGACACAGAACATTTTTAGAGTATTCCCTCACATTCATATATGTCAGAACACAAGGGTGGACTCTAGTAAGTTCATTAACCCTAAAGAGGGAGAATGTATTGCTTCATACCCAGACTAGCTTATCCATCAGTACTAATCTTTTAAAGATCAAAATTACCAGCACAATACACTATATCAAATTGGAGTGAAATTTTTTTATTAGCTTGCTCTAATTTAAAATTAAAACCCACCTTTAACTTCCAAGAGAAACTTTATAAACTGCAGAATTATTTCAAATATTTGCTAGCCAGTGAAGAACAAAAAGCCCTGATACCTACTACCACGAGACTATAACGAGGACAGACATATTTTCAGTAAACGTATTCAAATCTGTCTCCTCCGGTTGTATTTAAGTGCATGGATGTAAGGCCACAAAGGAAGAGAAAACATGACCCCATCTTGTCGGTTTACGAAGTTGATGTGCAAACCATGATCGATGTGCACACACACCGCAGTGTGAAAGTGCATTCACGTTATTATTCCCATAATTACCTACTGCTTAAATATCCAGCTACAGAAAATACCACCGTGCAGGAGCTGTGAGGAGGGGGTGAGGACAGCGGGTACCACCACGGAGAGTTTTTTTCGTGTAACCTCCCGGCGAAGAGCATTACATCACACCCTCACAATGCAGGAGGAGGAGGGGCCTGCGCTCAGAGCGAGCTCCAGCTATTTCCCTTTAATTTCTGCTTGGCTCTGGAGGGAGATGCAAAAATTACCTGGATTTAGATTTTTGGTGACAGAGAACACGGGGAAAAAAAGCGAGAAAACACGGCCTTTTACCTACATTTACGTGCAGATGAATACTCGTTCTCCGAAAAACCCCCACAGCGCTCAGGACTGCGAAACGCCCGCAGCACCCAGCACCTTGCATTTCAAACGTGCATTCCTGAATATCTGCCCCACATTTCACCGGGCTCCGGGCCCGCTCCGCAGACAGGGGTCGGTCCCCCGACTCCTGGCCAGCGCACACGGCCGGGCCGTTCTGAA
>VZRW01001300.1:127967-156290 GCA_013398125.1 Aegotheles bennettii | reverse complement strand
CGCTCCCCACCCCCTTGATTCTGCTCCGTCCTCACGCAAAGCAATGCACAGAAAGGGTAAAATAGGCGAGCTGTGAGATTATGGAGAGCAACTCAGCTGGAGCCTCTCTCGTTAAAACTCGGTCAGCACGGAGCGGGCAGCACCAGCGCTGCTGCAGGGGTGGTGCAGAGCCGGCAGCGGCGAACGAGGGTGTGCGAGTCCCACCAGCCACAGGCACTGCTCTGCGATGCACTGGGGCACACACGGCCCCAGCACCTGCCTCGACAGGAAACCACATTCTAAGAACAACAGAACGGTTTGGGTTGGGAGGGACCTTTAAAGCCCATCTCGTTCCACCCCCCCTGCCATGGGCAGGGACACCTCCCACCAGACCAGGTTACTCCAAGACCCATCCAACCTGGCCTTGAACACTGCCAGGGAGGGGGCAGCCACAGCTTCTCTGGGTAACCTCTCCCGTTGTCTCGCCACCCTCACAGCAAAGAATTTCTTCCTAATATCCAACCTAAATCTCCCCTCCTTCAGCTTGAAACCATTCCCCCCTTGTCCTATCACTCCATGCCCTTGTAGAAAGTCCCTCTCCAGCTTTCCTGTAGCCCCTTCAGGTACTGGAAGGTGCTCTAAGATCTCCTCGGAGCCTTCACTCCTCCAGGATAAACAACCCCAACTCTCTCAGCCTGACTTCATAAGAGAAGTTCTCCAGCCCTCTGATCATCTTTGTGTCCCTCCTCTTGTGTCATCTGCACGCTTGCTGAGGGTGCACTTAATCCCACCATCTATGTCACCAACAAAGTTGTTAAGCAGCGCCAGTCGCAATACTGGCGATACATCCCTGAGGAATGACACTTGTCACTGATCTCAACTTCGACATTGAGCCATTGACCACAACTCTTTGAGTGCAACCAAGAAGTACCCTATCCTGACTCAAGGACAAGAGGAGGTTCATCTTCAGTCCACAATGAATCCAGACTGTAACTGGACTGTCAACACAACATGCACACATAAACCCGAGATCCAGGTTCAGAGGCGTGAAAACCTACAGGACACCAAAGCAAGCTCGGTCTCTCCTATTGCCTTGACTGTTTTAAGTCTCAGGCTGCAACTCGGTCTTTAGGCAGACACGCTTGATGATCTCTTCCCAGAATTTTCATAGGTAAATGCTCCAAGAGTTGAAAGAGAAAAGCCCTGCATGTTGGAACACAAAAAATCTGCAGGATGTTTCCAGACATTACCTTGGATGTGCAGAAACAGTAAAGAAGACAGTTCAGAAACAGTGTATGGTAATGCTAGTACGATTCTGCTGTGAGGAGACTTGCTCCCGAGTCAGCCACAACAGGTAACAATGCTTGAACCAACTGCGTCATGTAACCATGCCCAGTGAGGGAGCTGGCAGCAGCTCGGGAAGCTCACGGGAGCACCCTAGGGATTGAACACTTAAAATACACAAGTTCTTAATTCTGTACAGTTTTGCACTGTAACTGTGTTGAAAGTAAAAAAGACCACGGTAGCAGCAAAACAACATACTACAGAATGGACCTGGCTTGAAAAGTCACGAGGGGCACTCCATGGGCTGCACATCTTATCAATTCAATGAGAATAAAAGTCATTAGTGTGTATTATGATACTACATAAGTCATTGGCTAAACATTATGTTTCAAAAAACCATCAGGAAGCTACGGATGGCTGATACGGCTCAGGTTTTGACACCCTTTGCTCCTACTACCCACACGGTGAGGTACAGGAACACTTGAACGGGCATTCCCCCAATGAGGGGATTTCTTCAACAGGACTACAGCCCTAACCTCCCTCACGTCTATCTCTGCAGGCTCGTGAAACTCTGGAAATAGCTAAAGCGTGTTGCATTTACAGGTATGCAATGAAATAAGAGCCAATAGATGCTACCTACTCAGGTTGCTCTGTCTAAACTAGAGCAGCGATTTGGCCCGCTGGATGTAACAGCTTGCGGTGCTTTGTGGCAGCGCTAATCCAAACACGGCAATTTAAGAATGTGATGAAAGCTCAGAGAATATGTTCTTAGTTGTGGCAAGACCCAGAGAGAACACCAGAATTGCTCTGAATACTTAAAGACAAAACTCAAACCAACTGCTAGGCATCTGATTTATACAGTTTCACAAGAGCAAATATACACGCATATTTATGAAACACCTTTCCCCCTTCCGAAATACTACATTGAGTATTGCAGCTGCATGTTCCATACAAGTTCACACAGAGTATGACAGTATGCACTAAGCTACAGATAATTTTACTCAAAAGCTAAATTGTTTTACTCAGACTTCTAAATCCTCTTAACTTCAGTAGAGGTTGCCAGCTCTCCATCCCGAGGCCCTGGAAGCTTTTACTTCATGGAGTAGATGATACTGGGATGACTTCAAGAGACCAGCACTCCCTTGAGTTGCTGTGCATCAAGTGTAAGCCACCATTAAAAATTTTCGCCTTGTCAATGTTCTATTGACAGATCTTTTTTTAATCAGAAAACTTATTTTGAGACAAGCAAATAATCAGTGAACAAAAAAATATTTAGAGAGGCCAGTATGGGAAATCCTTAAATAACTTTAGTATGGATGAAACCTCTTGGGTTATTCAGCATTTTGTTAAAATGGGCCTAGGTTTTACCTCGACTAGTTTGTCTTCCATAAAGTATCATGGACTCCATATGACAAAGTGAAATATAAAAAAAAATACCCACATTTTGTTTTTCTTTAAAACATTATTTGGAAGCACCCTCAAAATCCTTATTTTAATATAAAAATAAATAAATGCTTTAATTGATTTTTTTCAACTAAGCCAACAACTGAAACACACCTCATTCTTTATCTACTCCTGTTGGCATATTGGCTAAGATGGTTCACGAAATGTTTTGGGGGTTTTTGGTGTTTTGCTTTTATTTTTTTTAGGGGATGTGTGTTTGGTTAGGGTTTTTTTCTGTGTTTCTTGTTGTTGTAGTGGTGGCTTTTCGGGTGGTGGTTGTTTTATTTTTTTTTAATGCACCATTTTCTCAACCAAAATCATGGCAAAAGCCAGCATTGCAGCAGTTCAGAAAACAGTCGAGTAGAGCATAAAAATACACAACATATACAAAATCTGCATATCCCTTTTCAGAGGTCAATTGCACTTTAAAACCTAACCATTAAGCTTTCTGATGCTAACAGCACTGTTAATAGCTTGTGTTAATAGGTTATATCCTTGTTAAATGCTACTAACTTACCTGATTACAAACACTTCATTTCCAAGCATCTTCCATCTGAGGATCATAAAGCACTTTAAAAACTTTAATGAAGCTTCACAGTGCTCCTATGAGGACAGTATCCAGTATGAGCAGACATATACATGCACACACGCGTGCATTAAGAGAGATGCTTACAGTCGTGGATTCTCTGTACTCCTATCTCAATTGGGACAGGAGTGGGTTTTTTAAATTCACATTAAGCTGCATTGTGGTTCTAGTAACAGCTCATCTGTTCTGATGACCTTTTGATAAGAATCAATAAATTAGGCTTCAACATTATGTGCATAAACATGCTCCAGTGTCCTCTAGACAAACTGAGGTATCAACTGTACCCTCCAGTTGTCATCTCAAAAAGGAGACCTGGTCTGTCTGACCTGTAGAACTTTACTCAAGTTTAAAAGGATTCAAGTTCATCCAGTCCTTATGCAAAACTCCCTGTCTCATGAGCTGGCTTTTTGTTTGGGCTCAAAGTCCTGCAGTTTGATGCCATATCTTACTTATTCTGAAGGCTGCACCCTCGCCTGGCTTTTCGGGTGGGCTCCACCCACTGGGCTTTCTACATTGCCCATACACATGCAGAAATAAATTTAAGACTTGTATTTTTCCCTTGCAAGTTCTTCACAGCTGATACTATGAAAGTGAGAAAGTCAGTTCATCTCCTCTCAACACAATTCCTCAGCAGAAACCTCAAATATTAGCAAGCTTCTCATAGCATAAATGCCTTCTCACCAACTGTCCTTTCTCCTACTGGTGAAGAATTTGCTTCCTGAAGTGTGAGGCAAAAAGGCAAATTTTCTTTGCCAAAGTGAACCAAAGCCTGCGTGCCCTCTATCCTACTAAAGCTTATTAGTTAATATCCCTAAACCTCCCTCCCTTAACATCCCTGAAGGGGGGTGCATAACAGACAAGATAATTGGAGGCCGATCCCTCCCCAGCTCCCCAGCCAGTCACCAGTAGACCAATCCACCTGGGTTACAATCCTAGCAAGTACACCTCTTCAAGTTAACAGGTCCCTTTGCCTTTCCTGGGATAAAGTTAGAAGTGTAACTCTTAGGGCAGAGACATGTATTTGAGTACTAGGTTACATAGTTGCACAATTTCTAATAATAAAAAGCAAGCAGAGAACCCCTTAAATTGAGGAACAGAATTAAGAGCCTTAAGCATTCGTTGTGTGTTCTAACAACTGCCTTTTCATTTATTTCAAGAGAACAACTAAAAACATTAACCTTAAAACCAGGAGTTCAAAGCATCTTGCTTCCTAGTCTTGGTAACAATTAGCAACTTGACACACGCATCTCAGTCCTAGATAAGGAATAGATGAGATTACTTTTAAATTATTTCCTCTGAATAAACAGATCCTGAATGCCCAACACTTCTGAAAAGTGAAAATGATAGCTAAATCTGGCTGTATCAACACAGTACTTATTTTTTTTTTTAAGTCTTCACAGCAATTGCACATAAACCTTTGTGCAAGAGAGATGACCTCTCCTTCTGCAGGAATGCAACACTTCAAAATGCTCAATCATTCTTCAAGGACAATACTAATTCCTAAGGAAAACTAGGGTTTTGTTTTGGGGTTTGCTCCCCCCCTTCCCTTCACATTTAGTGAGCAGCGAGACATCTTATGCTGCAGAATTGTGAAAACAGAGCTGTCAGGGGCTTTTAACTATAGTAACCAAAAGTATAATGTAAATTCCTTATTCAGAGAAAAATACCATGACGGAAAGTGTCCAAAGAAAATGCTTGCTCAGTTTCTGAAAAGGTTACAACAGCTTTTGCACCACTTACACAAAGGCACCTATCAACACATTTCAGGAATGGAGCATACCATCATTATTATTCAAAACTTATACTGCAACAGTGCTTTGGAGCCACACTAAAGCTCAGATCAAATTCGTATCTTGCCAGGAACAAAAGAATAAATACAAGACCTGAAAACTTCACAGCATATGAAGTTTAAGAACTATGTGTGACTTCAAGGCCAAGCCAAAGTTTTGATTCTATACATTAATGAAGTGCTCACAGAAAGGTAACAAGCCAGAAGGAAGACTTCATTCACCAAACTTTACAAACACCCATTTTTCCACTTATTTTTTCCCTTAACCTGGCACAATACTTTTCCTAGATGTTCAGCCTATAAATAATCCACCACCATGCCTCCACTTCTTCAGTCTCCTCAAATGCCCTTCTCAAAATGGAGAAAGATGAAGCCTTCTAGTTGCCTTTTAACAAAGTTGTTCCAAGAACAATGGAACTGAAAGCTCATTTCCTACGAATCTCCATCACACATCACTGAACTGACATTTCACTGCACTAATCCCAGCTTCCTGCACAGCCAGATCTCCTTTAGATGCCAAGGCTCTACCAGTATATTGAGCCCTATACAGATCTCTTCCTGTAACTGATTTTTCACTTCTAAGTACCTGGGCGAAAACCCACATATGCTGCAGCTGATCGTAAACCACACATGATTATTAACTATTAACAGACATAACCAGAACAGATAATCTTCTGTATTGTCCTAAAGCCCTTCTAGTGTGGGAAATAAATTTTGGTCTCTCCTCCAGGCAGTTACTGAAGTTTAACATCTTGCCAATTACAGCTATATTATAATTTCTTACTCCTCCATCTCACTTGACCAAAACTTATACTTAGACTCCAAACTTACTTGGGAAAGACACAGACATGGAAAGCAGTTGCATGACACTTAACTACTCTAGAAACTCAAAGAATAGACCCCCAACATCATCTCACATTCAACCCTGTTCCCCTCTAAGTGCCAAATGAGTTTTTATACTAACATCCTTGGAAATTAAACGAGTACTTTCCAGTATCATACCATCCAAGGAAAATTGTGCAAATTAGTATTTTTATAATATGGTTAACCTGCTTCCTCATATTATCTCAGAAGCTTCTTGATTCTGGAGACTATAATCCTATCCCAACAGGTTTCTCTCTTCAGTTTCTAAAATCCTATAAACTGCCAAAATATTAATGAAACGGAAAGTTTCTGCTTTATGCAGCTCTATCTGTGCCAGTGCAAAGACAGTACTTCTTTCAAATGAATAGATGTTCGGGGAAATGGTATAGAATATCACTCCACCCATATATACAGCAAGCAGTTGCCTTCTAATTGTTATTTACAGCATGTGAGTTACCATGCCAGTTAGATGATTGATTCAACTGACCTTCAGTCAACAATAGCCGTTACTATGCATTTCAAAAGGAGTAATAACCTCATCGGTTAAAACCTCCCTTCCCCCTGTTTAAGCTTTGAAGCTTTAAACATTTTAAAACTAATAGCAGCAAGCATTTTCATCTGACCAGGGTGGAATATTTAATGAAAAACTTTGATGTCTATAAACACTTTACCGCAAGACTCCTTCTTTATATGGAGCCTTTAGACATGCTTCTACTGAAGTTCAGTATACTCTGCTCACTTTGGTTTAGTCTGCTCATGCAAAGCAGATTTCTTACAAACACTTGTGGGGTGTCTCACAAAAGACAAGGAAGATTTTTGGACTGAAAGAGTTGGTTCTATTCTAATCCAATCTTCCCCCCTCCCCCCGCCAAGAAAGCTATACTGAACTTAGATTAGGTTTTTTAGGGTTTTTTTATTATTATTTATTTATGAGATAGACCAGTACCTCTCTACAAAGTGTTCTAACTTGCCTTTAGTTTTAGTATGGAGAGTTCAATCACTGGCCCGGAAACCTCTGAGCAAAGGAATTTCTGGCATCTTGGTTGAAGCTGGCACCAACCCATTTTCCTTTGTTCTCATTAAAGGAACCATAATATGCGAAGTTAAATAAATTAAAAAAAACCCCAAACCCCCAAAGTAAAAGCAGAATACAAAAGGAATGCATATTCAGTGGATTACTGTAGGAGAAGATTTCCTTAATTTGACTCATTTTTCTAATAAAAACAGTATTTATTGATGCAAAAATCTGTAAACTGATCTTTCCAAGTGACTCGAACATAGTCCCTAAGTAATTTGCCTTCATGTACAGCCCTTCAGTTTGAAATGTCAGGAAAGGAACAGCTAGCTATCCATGCAGAAAATTCTACAAGCTGTAGCTGTCACCAATATTCAAATGCATGCACTAACCTAAAAACAGTATGATCCCCCAAATACGATCAACTTTGATGAAGAGCAAAGAGTTCAGCAAATTCCATCTATCTAGGTAGGAGTAAAAGAAATCATACCAGCTCTCCAGACTCTAGCATGCCAGAAGAGCAATGCAGCTTAAGAGCTCCAAAATATCTGTGTAAACAAGTTTTTAATTCATACCATGTTGACCGCAGAACACAGTATTTTTAGTCATACAAAGTAAGTTGTATCTTCTAGACAGAACAAAGAGCTCATTTTTTTTCTTTCCTCTCCTTCTTTAACCAATAATGGTCCCTCACTGAAGGGTCTAGATGGGACCTGCAACTTAGAATCACGTTCTTGGACTTTAAGACCATTTACTTTTTGTTTATCCTTTAACTTCTGGTATTTCTAAGCCGCAGTGGATAGTCACCAAAATTTCTATTTTCTGGACACAGGAAAGAACAAGAGAGCACAAACTCTAACATAACATACAACCATCAGACTTTTCCCTTCCCTTCTTCATCTCCCATTAGATGCAAAGGGGGAATAAAAGTTTTATGACTGTAATTCACACACATTTATGATGCTAGTGACTTGCGCTAACAGTCTAGAAAGTCAATCCTTAGCAAAGATGTGTAGCACTAGCTTGGTGTAGATACCGCAGAAATTTGCCTAAATTAAAATACATTTTTAAATTAAGAGTACAGACAAAACACTTAAGACAGGGCTCAAAATTATTAACAGCCCTTAAGTAATTTTGGTTGCTGTTCTTTAAGTCTTATGTCACTCCCATGTAAGATGTGATCCAACAGCTGCCAACTAAATAGCAATGAAACGCTGAGAGCAGTGTCCAGCCATCCATATAAATGATACATCAGAGGACAGTTACCTCAGGCAGCTCCTGAGGAAGTGGCAACTTGGGAGAGGGAAGCGGGAACAACCACTAATCAACCAGACCTAAAAAAAAAAGATTTCTTGGACAATGAATTTGAGATGTCAACAGTGTGCCCAGTAGACAGTTTGCTTCTTGGAAAGGGACAAGAGGACAGGGGGTACAGGGGGTGGGTGGTGGTGTTCAAAATAAAGAGGCTCTGGGATTTTAGAATTTGATCAGTATGTAAACGATCTCCCCTTCAAAGTACAGTAAGCTGTTTAAGACAGTGGCAAACCAAAATACCCTTCTTTCACTAGCAATCAATTACTACTAACAGTAATGACTAGAGAAATCAACGGTCTCAAGGATAATATTACACTACTTACTCCGGGTATTATGCACCATCGTATTTATAAATCAAGCGAGTTGGAAAATATACTTATTTTGAAATTACAACAAATGTACAGAAGTCTCTTGATCAGATGAGATGGCAAATTCAGAAACAGGCTTTGTGCACTTCCTATGCAGGACAAATACAGATCTTGGGCGGTGGGGGAACCCAAACAAAACAGCCTGTTCTTACCACAAGACATCTGGAAGAAAGCACTATAAAATCCTAGGGAAAAGTAGTGCCAAACTATTCGCACTTAGAATGTACACTATCCACAAAGCTTTTCCTCTCAATATTCAGCAGCAGTATAGGTTAAACACATTGAGATAGTAAGTGGGAAATTAACTCCCAAAGTTCACTTTTTTCTGTGTGATCTCCCGTACCTTTCTTTCCCCCCTCAACAGTCATCTGGCTTCTGTTCTTCCACACACAGAGAAAATACTTGCTAAATAACAGTACACTAATGGTGTAGGTTTGCTGAGGCATGTGGAAAGCCTGCATCTGTTCATGACAAAATAAAACAAACAATGCTATATGCTTTGCTACCTCCTGATTTACAGTTTGAAGAGGGAAAAAAATTCACTGAGGTGAAATGGGGAATCTTATAAACCACGAAGTGACAATTGAAAATATTTTCAGACTAACCTGCAGAAGACAACGCCTAATTTTAAATTACTTTTGCTTAGAATACTGATACTAGAGTAATACTTCTAATTTTAAGTACAAAAATTTAAAAATATTTAAGTATAATATTAAATTGCCAAAATATGGAAGACAAATGATGGAACTTGTGGCATTTTAAAGTGCTAGAATTTAAGTATAAACTCTGCATATTTTTGTTACGTTGTTCGGAAGTACTGTATCATAAAGGGTGCTAGCCAGCTTTTGCCACATTATTGTCTTACCACTCCTACGGCTAAAACACAGCTGCCTCTACAGATACGAAATTCACTGCTGTCTCATCCATTTCTACCCACTCAATTGCACAAGAAAGGGCAGTTCTTTATGCCTCAGGCCCCTCCTATATACACAGGTAGAGTTGCCTTCAAATACAAACTTGTCCTGCCTCTCACTCCACTGCAGGGAGTAAAGAGACTTTTACAATATGAAGGTGACAGAAATATTCCTTAAGATTAAAACTGGTCCAGTGAAGGTTTAAATTTTAGTCTAATGGTCTCATGCCCTCAAATACTGTTTCAAATCTCCAAGGACATAAAAGAAAAAAACATGTTTGAAGTTATAACTCTCCTACTCAAATGCCAATACCAGATCTCGCCTGCATTATCACTAGGACTGAAGCATATTCTGACACGCTAACAGAACTGCAATACCCTGTGACAAAAGTGTCTGGTATGGCCACTACAGACACAGCACATGTCTCTGTGGTAGCTTGTTAGAATGCTGGACAGAGGACTTCAATGGTGAGACATTTCTCTAATGGACTACTCATTCTACACACATAGATTGTTCTCCTATAAAAAAAAAAAATCAGCCTTTACTTTTGAATGTAATTGTTGATGTTTTGAAGTTTAAAATAACTTGCCATGAATTTCCAACAGAATTTGGGGCGATAGCCAAATTTAGGTACCCCAAGTCCAAGTTGACAATCTGAATTAGTATTTAGAGGCTACTTTGAAAATCCCAGCACGAATCTTCTGAAAAAAAAAAGCCTCCTGCTTAGGTTGGTAATGTAATATGGAATATCCTTAAAACATAAAAAAAAACCCTCCAGTTATTCAAGCATTTAGGTAACTGTTTAAATTTGGTAAGAACAGTGTCCTATGCTACAGAGACAGAAGCTATGGCTAGGGTCCTTCGTGGGATTTTAACATTAAGGAAACCCTTCAAAAGAACACTGTAATACTTCATAACAATGTCTGGCATTCTCACTAACCAAAGCAGACATCTTCAGGATTTATCACTGCAGCCTTTTTATAGTTTTCAGTAACATTCTAAGAGAGGAAGATTGGTTGTTTTACACCACTGTAGCAATGATATTTACATGTGCACTCAATGTTTGCAGGCTGCTGAAAACAAAGAAAGACTGACCTATTAACTGGCTGCTTAATTTAAAGTACAAGGAAAGGCTGATAAGAGCTTGTTTCACTTAGTTTTAAAATGACAAAACTAAGCTGAAGAGGGAAATAATTCTGCTATGTAAGCAAATGTAGAAGTAAGTTTTAATGAAGACAGAGCCAGACTTTCAGACATGTACATTGGAAGATGAAAGGCAATGGACATAAATTGAAACAAGGAAAATACTTACTGTATATTAGGAAATTTTCTCCACTGTGAGGGTGATCAAATATTGCAACAGATTGCCCAGAAAGGCTCTAGACTAATCCTGAGAAGCCTGACATAACTCAGAAATTATATCTAACCTTCAAATCTGGCCCTCCTTTGAGCATGCACAGGACTGGATGACATGACTTTCAGAGGTCCTTTCCAACTTAAACTATTTTATTAGTCTAGGATTCCTGTTTTCAAATTAGACCATTTTAGCTATTGCTTTCTTTTAATTGTAGTGTCACACAATCCAGGAACACTTTGAAGAATATTTCTGCTGAAATATCAAAGAATAATGTAAGAGAACATTATCAAATTTAAAACACCTTTGTGATCCTCACCAGTTGCAATCTCTTCCTGGCGCTACTGCATTTCATTAAAACTCATGCCCCAGAATCTATACATTAAACTATCAAGCCAGGCAAAAGGCTATCCAGTAGGTCTAAAAAAATGACACTTCATTTATGGAAGTGATCTTGTTTTGTTATCTTTCTTACGATATGAATCACTTCCAGACGTACAAACTGCCAAGAGAGTTGAAGACTTTTCTCTCCCATTACTACAAAACAGCAGGTGGGGAATAGCCAGCTGAGTTACTTCAGACAGCAGTAATAGCTTGGCTCACCTTGCTAGTAAACACGAGTATGAACTTGGCTCACTTTTTGTCTGAACAGCTACTGTCAAACAGCCTTCCCCATGTGTCAATCAGGAATAGCAACACATTTACATTTTTCTTATAAAAAGTAGCAGTTTTTCATTACATTATTCCTTTCACTAATAGATCCAGGTGCATAAGTTTCTGGTGATGACAGCAGGGGACAACTTATTAGCACAGGCAGAGTTGCTAATTAATGCTGCTAGAACTAGGAGCACAGCCTCAATTTAAGGACTTAAGTAGAATTTTTCTTCCTGCTCCGAGAAAGGGTACAAAGAGAAGCTGCTCTCTGCTCATCAACAGAAGCTGGACTGTTTTGGAAAGATATTTCTGGATCTAAGTTGCCTGTTAATCTTTGCTCTAGCAGTGAAAAAGTAAAAGACCAATTACAACTGGCAAGACAGCAAAAAGCTACTGCTATGCAAAATTTAAGTATTTTTTAGGGAGATAATATTTACACCTTAAGCACAGCAATTCAGGCCAACATCTTCATAACAGATGAAAATACAAGAGAATGCCTCTAATAAGATGACCACCTACAATTAAACATAGTGATACCAATCTCATCAAACTTTTCCTTTGGGAGGAAAAGGGGTTTCTTACCAAACATATCAGTCATATAATAAAATAATGTGGCCAAGAGTAACAAACAGTTACACCGCATACTGGAGAGCTGAGAAGAGGGAGAAATCTACAGAGTACTTAAAAACTGAGAAGTAACAATTTCTCAAGAAGCCCATTGGTCCTCTGCCAGAGCAGGAGCTCCAGCAGTCCAGACAGACTTCTTTTGAAGCCTGGGTTGTAGAGTAAGCGGCAAACTTCACTGCTGCACAACCATAACAGATTTGTGACAAAGGCACTGTGCATAAACGGCAAATCTTTCATAGGACTTGAGATGGGTATTCCTATTCTATATTTCACTTATATTAAGGATATTTCACTTATCCTACGGGTAACTCTTCATAATTAGCTTCAATTGAAATCAATTATATTCACATTGTAAAAGATCAGTTGAAGATTTATAAAGAACTTGTATACAGTTTAACATGGTAATTCCTCCCCACAAAACTGACAGATACCTGAAAACTGCTGTCTGATGGTATCATCTACAGTTCAATAAAAAAATAATCTTAAAATGCTGCAACTTTAGTACAGTAAGTTTACCTGAAAGAACTGTTCAGTAAAGCAAAAGACAGGTTTGCAAGACTGAAGCAGGTTTGATTTTTTTCAATACTAGAGGGTACTCTTGCAATGCCAAGTTTTTAATCCCAGATTCAATCTGAGTTGAAATACTCTGTGTATTTCAGAAATAAAGTGCCAGAAGTCATCCATGGATATTGGTTTCTTGTAATCCATTATGAAGCTGTACTTCAGCAAAGGGAATTTCACATGAAACTAGGGCTAGGTAAAAACTACTGCTTCCATTGAAAGTCTCTCAGAAGTATCTCTTTGTTTCTGTTCTTTCATTGTCCACTAAGACTTTGAGTCCCTTGGAATGCAGTTAAATATTAAGAAATTGTTGGGCTTGCTCAGGAGGTTAACACTTGCAGACTGCTCCAGCACTCTGGTGCAAGTTAACTCCCTCTCACGTCAGTTACTGAAATGGTACCTTCTGAATACTTCCTCAACAATCCCAGTAGAGTTGCCCAGATCAGACTGCCTATGAAAGGCTATCAAATTAAAATGGTCAGGTTTTCAGGAAAGCAGATTAGAAGCACTCAAAAACCCCCAAACCAAACCAATTTTATCTACATAGCTCTAGAAGCAGTAAAGTCTAGAAAGTCTGATGAACAGCTAGAAAGGGAAGGAAACATCTGCGCCTATTTCTGTAGTGAATGTCTGACTCTACTTTCAAACTTATGGTCTGCTTTTCACTAATGAGCTCCAACTTTATTTCAAACCAACTGGAATAACAGTAAACATGGGTAAGCAAACACAGAAACACCGCAGATGGAAGTGATCTCAAAGATCATCAATCCCATCGCTTTGCTCCAAGTATGGTTAACTACAGAAGGCTGATTGGGGTTGTGTCCAGCTGGGTTTTGACTATCTTAAACGATGAAGAAGGCACAACCTTTATGGGCAGTATGTTCTAAAGGTCTGACCACATTTCACAGTAACAAACCCCCTCCCAAAAAACCCCCCAAAAAAAGCTGTTTTTTCCTTATTTTTGAGTGGAGTTTCCTGTATTTCAGTTTATGTCCATTGTCTCTTGCCTATTTACCAGGCATCACTGTGGAGAGTCAGAGTCTTACTTAGTCCCCTCATCAGGTATCTATACACATGGATAAAATCCTCCCCGAAGTCTTCTCATCTCAAGGCTCAACAGTCCCAAATCTCTCAGCTTCTCCTCCTATATCGGATGCTCCAGTCCCTCTCTGTGGCCCTTTACTGGACCCACTCCAAGACATTCAACTAATCCCTAAAGCAAGTAAGCAATAATACAAAGAGGCAACTTCAGATTTTCTTTTCTTTTGAGATCTACAGCAAAAGATTGGAAATAAATGCAGTCACTTAAGAATAAAAATTACTGGTCCTTTGCATGATTACCATTTATTTATCTCACATGCCAGATCAACGTCACTTGCAGCAAGAGGTAAGCTCTGCCAGGGCAGACAATTTGTTAGGTAGTTGAAAATTTGAGATTGTGCGTAGAAAAGGATTCGAGTGATTGATTTAAATTTAAGAGCAATACCCACAATAGAATTTTGCTGGCATTATGCTACAGTTGCACAAAACAAGTACCTTAGTTACATTACTAAAATTGCACCTTTAGATTTTTATCAAAATATTAACAACACTATTGGGAATGATCTTCCTTACGGCAGGATCTGTATGACAAGATCCCTGATGCTACCTGAACACAAATTAGTTAAAAAAATTAAAATCCTGCCTATCACTAGCCTGATAGTCTCTTTCTAATAACCAGTTTTGGAGAAGAGAGAGGGAATGCGGTAAGACACTTGAAAAGCTCTAATTAGAAATCAGGTCAACTGTAAAGTAATTCTAGCTTCCACTTGCACCTAAAATAAGACAGCAGACACAAGGCTATGATAAATCCAATACAACATCCCTTGTATTACCCACTACAACGTGCTTAATTATACTACCAGATATCTAAAAAACCAATATAGAAGAGCAGAAATCTAACTCCTACTTTTTATTTCTGCACTGGTTTTTCTTCTGGAACTTTCTGAAAATTACTACTTCAACAAGCTTTGTAACTCTTGGTATCACAGTAAGTTGGGCAGTCTGAATAGAAAAAAATAGCAGCAATTACATTGAGAAGTTTGGCTTGCTTCCATGGTGGAAAGAATGTGCATGTTCAGCACTAGAACTTCCCTGAACTCATCTTGGCTACCTCAGAAATGGTTTCTCAGTGTCTCAGAGGCAGTGGACTTACAGTTGCTAGCTTATCTAAAAGGCAAAGACGACCTTCACCCCAAGTCAAATCCCAGCCTTTCTGCAACAAGTCTACTGCTGCTCAAGGTGGACTTCTTCCTTCTCATGAAGAGACATCTAATTGAGCATTAAAAAAAAAAATAGTTCTGTGCTGTGGATTTCCCAAAGACCACCATCTTGCTTGCTCCAAAAGGCAGGTCAGGAAAAAAAAAGTTATGATACCAAAATTGAACTACCATTGCATTAACTAAAGAAAAGAATACAGAAGACAACCATCACTGCAATACTTCTAGGGCAAGGCTCTATTCTTCCCATCTGAACAAAAACCCAGAAAAAAAAACCCCAACCATTATTGGATTTCAGTTTGAAGTCATATGAAAAAGCCATTTTCTATGTGCTTTTTGCTAATGGAAATTTGTCATTTTCTTCTCTGATCAAGCTTTTCCCTAAAGCACTGTGTACCAGCATCTTAAATTGCTTGTTCTTGAAAGAGTATTCTGTTTACGATTTCTGCTCCTTTATTAAACTGCATTGTAAAGAAGTAAAGCTCGCATATCAAAGAGGACCAGTCTACCTTATGCACACCAAAAGGAAGGTTCTGGCTCCATCATATTTCACATTATTTCAGTGAAGAGCTGTGTAAAAACTTTGTGTACAAACTTACTACACCTCAGTGCCAAGCTTCCAGAACGATCACCCCTTTTACAACAACTTGCGATTTACCTTCTGAAATCGCAACACATATTTCTATGCTTTTAAATTTAAGGCAAGTTAACATCCTGCTTTTGGTTTTGTTGTGCTTTTTTTCAGCCACCATCCACTATCATATATGGATATTTAAGGAACCAAAGGGCAAGCACCAAATGAACAACCAATGCTTCCAGCACATTTAAACAAGAGTGCTTCACACCATTTACTGTGGTAAGGCCCTTTTTAAATAAACGTGTGACTCACTGTTTGTTTTCTTCACCAGGAGGTGGAGTCTTGCCATGCCCCTCCATTACAAAATCCTCATGTTCCATCTGCAAAGGCAAGCATTGCAGGTCAGAAATTGGTGGAGCAAATCGCACATCACCTAAAGTGGCCCTTTTCCATACACAACAACTTAAGACAGCCACTTTTATCTCAGTGGCTGGTCCAGAACAGATCATGTAGTTTCTTTGCAGCATATGCACATCTACAGCCCCATTGCTACGGTATCATTTTACAGCACGGTTTTCAAGAAAACCTACAAGGGAAAGAGTGACCTAACAGCTATAGCAGAGGACTATCAGTCAGGGCATCTAGTTTTGCTCCGTTATGGACTTCCTTTGCCAGGCTGAGTATGGCTTCTACCACTTCTTCCTTATATATAAATTAAAAAAAAGTTACGTCTATCAACATCTCTGTAGAAAAATCAGAATTTTCAAAGAAACTTATTAACCAGAGACAAACTGCTGTGAAAGCAGAGTACTTCTTGTGAAAAATAAACTTTTATATGAAAAAGAGACTTTCACTGCACACACACAGCTTAGTTAGCAGGGTAAAAAAAGAGGCCTAAGGGAACCTCAAATAGATGCTGTTCCAATGACAACATAAGGTAGGCATTTCCTTTGGCTCACATGTTAAAAGATTCCAGGAGCACTAAGGAAGTTTTCTGTTTGATTGTTTGCTTTTAAAATAAGAGTTTTATCATACATTTTTGGTAATTTCTTGGGCCAGAAACAAATTATATTTGGTTATTAATTAATTAGACACCCTTCATTTAACTACTTCATTCAGGCAGAATTTCTTGCACAGGTAGCAAAATATTTTTCTCTTTATACAAAAATTCAACACATGCACTTAGTATTTTATATAAACATCCAGATACTCGGTTCGCAATGCTCTGCTTCATGTGAAGCCTGCAAACAGGCCACACTGCAATACTCAATAAGCCATACAAAAAAGCAACTAAACATAATCACACAAAAATCCACGATCTGCTACATTAAACTGGAAAGCGGAGAGAAGCACTAATCAGTCAGTAAAGATAACATGATTTAGTCACTCTTTGAAGGAGCAAAAAAAACCCAAAGCCAAATCAAGCCAAAATCCAGCAGCCAGTTTACCTTGTGCCCCTACCCTCCTCCCCACAAAGGAGTCAAGTTTACACATTTGTAGCCCGATCTTGTTGACAGGTCAAAAAAACTGACAAAAAACATTATCTGCATATTGACATCTAACAAGGATAACAGAAATTAGGTTATTTGCCTGCACAGACACAGCCCTAAGAAAAACCACAAATAAACAGAGAAACTGATGAACTGTAATGTAGCACTGACATCCAGAAGACAGATAAATCAATCAAATACGGGTAAGGTAATTTCACATTTGTAAACACGTACCCAAGAGACCCTCAGTCAAAACAATACTTTCATTTAAAAGCACTGTTTGAAAGCAAGAAAATTTTGTATTACTGTTTTCTAAACAACTTGTACATTTGTCCATGTATTCCCACAATACCAGACATTCTGAAGCCTATTTGTACCTCAGTCCATACCCGATTCTTAAGAGCTCTAACATCTGGACTCAAAACTGTCTGGGTTAAGAGAAAGGTATTCATTCCACTAATTCTGTTGATGCAAATGTTAAAACACAAGAGTGGGAACTGGTAAAATAGCTACAGATTTGCAGCCAAATAGCAGAACAGCATGGTTCTGTGAGCAAATGTTTGAGAGTTACTCATACATAACCTGAAATAAGTAGGTATTTTAGCCTGTTGCTGATATGAGAAAAGCACAATTCACAGGCATGGTAAGCAAGGGAACAGTCTGGCCAGTACTGGGAAGAAAGATGAAAAACAGCATTTGGGAGTAACAAAACTCTTATAAAATAGGAATTCAATTTAATGAAGCTGTAGAAAACGAGAGATCATAAAAACTGAGGTATAAAATGGGAATGATTTTGAAAAATAACCCAAAACATAGGAACAAACAGGAAACTATTTTATTAGATAATAAACAAGAAATTTGAATGAGAACTAGAACATCTAGTAGACCACCATCAGGACAAGGAAAGTGCCAAAATATTGCCAATAAAACTGTTGCTTTAATATTAATTTTATATGAAGAATGCTAGTGACATAGCTGTTCCAGACATTATCATCTAGCACACATATCAAAACTACCATTTCAAAGAAAACTGGGCATATAATCAAGAACAACAAATCGCCAGAGCTAGAGACAAGAAGATTGCAGGTCCACACACAACCAGTTTTAAAGTAACTAAAGAACCATATCTACTTTAAGAAATGTTCATCAGCTTGTTCCACATCAGGCAGAAGTATCTGAAATGGCCAAAATCCGCATTATAACAAACTGAAGATATGGTACGATTATGTCAGCACTGAAAAAAGGTCCGGCCTTCTTGTAACTTAGACAAAGGCAATGACAAAGTTTCTCATGAGAAGTTCACCAAGAAAATTAGTCACAGAGTGAGAAAGTACTCATGAACACAGAAAATGTTCAATACACAAAATAAAGATTAATCAGTAGGTTTTCACTGATAAAAAAAGTAACAATAAAATGCAAAAAAATGCATCAAGACACTAAAAGATGACATTGGAGCTTAAAAAAAAATAAAATTAACTAGAAAAAAAACCCCAAGGATCTGTTTTTAGAATGGATGTACAAGTAGGTAGGAATGAGTTGGCTGGTCAGACTCAGAGGATATTGGTTACTGCATTGTATGCTACCTGGAAGCTGGTATCAAGTGGGGCACTGAAGGGGTCTACCCTAGGACGTGCCCATTAAACAATTTTACTGATGACTTGAAGGGCTGGTAGGGTCAGGCGAACCTGAACAGGCTGGAGGAATGGACCCTACAGGAACTTTATTAATTCAGACAGGACGAACAAAGCTCTGCAATGATACAGGCTGGAGACTAACTGGGGAACAGTTCTGTGGAAAAGGTCTTGGCAGATAGCAAGCTGATCTTGAGCCAGTTGTGTGCCCTGGCAGGAAAGGTCAACAGTACCCCAGGCTTTATTAATAAAGAAGAGCCTTGCCAGTAGATGAGGGAACTAATTATTGCCTCTACTCAGTGCTTTTTACTCCAGATATGGTCTAATGCACCTCATTCTGGGCCCCCCAATACAAGAAATACATCCATAAAGTGGATCCAGTATGCTTAGGGACCCAGAGCACTTGCCATGTGAGGAGAGGCTGAGGGAGCTGGGCTTGTTCAGCCTGGAGAAGAGATGGCTTTGGGAAGACCTAACAGCAGCCTGTCTATGTCTACAAGGAGGTCAGCAAGGAGTCAGACTCACCACAGTGGTGCACTGTTACAGGAAAATGAGCGTAAGCTGAAACAAGAGAAGTCCAGACTGGATATAAGAGGACTCATTTTCACCATGAAGACAGGCAAGCACTGGAACAGATAGCCCAGAGAAGTTCTGTAGTCCCCTGACTTCAAAGTTTTCAAGGCCAGTCAGGATAAAATCCTTCATAACCTGGTCTAACCTCATAGCTGATCCTGCTTTGAGTAGGAGGTCAGACTAGAGAGCTCGTGAGGTCCCTTCCAACCTGAATTTCCCTATGAACACAAGAAGAGATTCAGTTTAAATGTTGAGAGGTAATACATAGAAGGGGGGAAAAAACCCTACCAAATTCCCAACCCAACAAGAACCTGCACTTCACTGTGGAAAGGTCTAAGAAAAATAACTTAGAGAGTTACATTAATAAAAAAAAAAAAGAAACAATCACCAAGAAAAACTCAACTATGTTGAACAATAATAGAGAAAGGTGTACTGAAATGACTGTCATAGAACCATAGTATGTCTTCTTTTAGAAGGCTGTCTGTGAGTACAGACAGTGGAGGCTCAAAACCCCTCCGCAACACTCAAATATGAGAGGTCAGAAAATTCAAAATACTGATTTATTACATAAATAAAATCCAACATTTGGGCTGCAGATCTCCATCAATGCAAGACAACACATGACTGAGGCATACACAAAAAAAAGAGCACAGTTTCACAGTGTTGTAACAAATAAAACCCCTTTGCTACCACAATAAAAATAAAATCTATCCCAGTCACAAAAAAACAAGGTAAGAGGATATACAATTATTTGGAAAATATACTATAAAGAGGACAAAACTTAGTTGCTGTACAGACAAATGGCAACAACGAATTTCACAAGTCCTTGTGGATTTTAGGTTTTATATGTCTATAGATAGGAAGATCTATTTGTATATTAGAAGATTACAAAACAATAGCAGTACAAGCTTTTCCATTTCTGGCAATGAGATAATTTTACAAAGTGAAACAAGAAGTTTATGTATAAAGATCATTCCACAGGCCTGATCTAGTGTGGCAATTTTTGCACTCCTTTTTACAGAACCTTATCTCTGACTTTCTTTTTCTTGCCTGCATATGTTACAACAATCTTCTGACCAATGATGTGCATTTTTCACTTTCAAATTAGCAGGTTTTAAAATTTTTGCTAGAAAGTGCTACACGGTTTATTTAATGTTCTAAAAATTCTAGAATAAGCTTACAAAACAACATCCATTTCCAGCTTTCCCTGACATTTAAGAGTAAAAATCGCTTTACTGGGTAGTTCATCTTAATTCAAAGAGATACACATGACAAACTGCCTTCTGAAAACAATTAATGAGCAAACTACCCCAGTAAAATTCTATGGACATTGCTTGCATTTCCCTAAAATTAGTTCTTATGCCCAGCTACCTATTCATTAGAGTTATTTTTGGGATCCAAACGTAGTACTTAAAAATTTAAATATTTAGGTCTTATTTTCTCAATGACAATAGTAACATCCCACTGTAGAAAGGATGAGAACATGATATTTTAAGTCTTTATTTAAATGACTACCTGAGGATGAAGAGAGGAACAGCACATAATAGCCACACTTAGCTGAAAATACTCTTCCTTCTCTTCCCCACCCACAGTTCTTCTAGAATTCCTATGCACATTTCTTCCCCACAAGTCTCAGTTTCCCTTCACTCTATCATCACCCTATCACATCCAACACTCTTCCAGTCTTCTCTTGGAGCAAGTTGGGAGTCCAGAGTCCTCGCTAAGTTTCAGCCATACACAGCATACAGCAACCACAACAGATCTGGTTAACTGCAAGCATTCTGAAAAGGTGTAATCTAAGTCTTTCGTCTCTCCTGACTTACACCATATGTAGAAAATGCAGTTGTCCTGAATATGCAGAAAAAGAGCAGAAGGTGGAGGCAAGACAAAAATCTTGTACCTATTGTATTCCTCCCAAGGAAAGGAAAAAAGGTGGAACAGCAAAGGATCTGACACACTTCAGTTTCCCTTAAAATGACTGCAGAGGGAGCCATTGATTCCAAGAGGAGGAATCAAAGGAAGTGCACTCCACACCTGTTTCTCCTGGCAAGCAATGGAGAAGGCTTCAAGATTCTGGCAGCTTGAAGCAGGAACCAGAAATAGACCCTTAAACAGCAAGGGAGTAGTCAACAGAAAACTTGAATTTTTTAAAAAAGGAACTGCAAATTGTTGAACTCCTTATTTTATTATTTCAAAGCTTTTTTCCTTAAAAATCCAAACACCTGTGAACACCCAAATTTTGACAAGTTTATGCATTGAGTATTCTAAATAATAAAAGACACTGCTTTATGCAAGTTAAAAAAAGCTGTTCACAATTATACACTCAATACTTGGTTTTTATAAAATGAAATATACCAGAAGGAGCTTAGACATAATAAACTATTACTTTTTTGTTGCAGAAGTGCAACACCTGTTACTGCAGTTTCATACTATAAAAATATCTTCAATGACACCCTAATGGATTTGGTTAATGAGTAAACCTAATCTGGAGGTTCCCAGATAAAGTCAGCCACACTCTGAAGGGTCAGAAAGTTTCAACCACAAAAGCCTCATCTTTCCTGAACCCCAACGTCGGAAAGCACATTTTCCTAACAAGAACACCTTCATTAGATACCCTAGCCCACCAAAACTGAACCGAGGATAACAGAAACCAAACATTTTCTCAGGAAAGAAGGCAGATGTTTCTAAGAAGTCCCATACTTATTATTTTAAGCTATTGTAGCTATTTGAGCTATTAATTTTAAACAGTATTTTTGCCTTCACGAGTTATAGAAACATACTAATGCCACTTTTTCAGAGTATTATCACTACCTTTTCCTACTCATTCCATAGCTTCTTTTCATAGCTGGGATTTTTTTTTCTTTTCCATTTTATAAAAAAGACTGCAATCAGCCACCTGAGTGAACAGATGAAGACTGTTAAGACTTTTCATTTGCTAGCATCTTAAGCACACATGAACCTGAAAACCTTACCTGGCATACAATCAGACTCCAGTGAGGACAGGCCAAGGCCACAAGCTGCCTTCTGCAGGTTCTGGCATTTTATTTCCAGTGCTTTGTTACCTGCTAATTTTATAACACAGCCTACTGCAGGCCCAGATTAAGACTGACAAATTCGGTGTTTTGTCACAACTACTGCTTTAACACCCGTGTCACCTTGCCAGTCACCAGCGCAACAGACCTACAGTAAACAGGCCATCAGCATTTCTTTTGTCTCACTAATACTTGCTTTAAGTAGAGTTGCACATCCTAATCGTTAAAATACAAGCAATACTCACTACTGCTAGCAGTGGTGGAATCCCTATAAATGCCAAGCAGTTAGAAGAACTTGCCAGGAATATCAGAGACAATTTGAGGTCTAACAGAAATGTAATCACTGCTACAAATAAAAGAAGAGTCACCTCTCTGCCCAGCTTTATTATGAGCACTCTGAACAAACTACATCGGGGAAAGTTTTACACATTAGCAACAGATTAATTAAATTTTTAATTTAACTTCTTATAATGAAAAGCAATGTAATTTAGCTGCAAACATTTTAATAATTTTAATAATTAGTGTTACACTAGCATCTTAAAATATGCATAGAATAGCACAAATTGGTTAGCAAAATTCATCCTAAAATATACTTTTTAGATTAAGTTTTAATTTCAGTGCACAAATGAAAGCATTAAAAAAACCACCTTAGAAATAGTGATTTAAACTTACAAGAACAGAAAAAACAGCTCCTAAAATGAGAAAGAGCAGAGTATTTTTCTGAACTATGCAGAGGAAAGTCTTAGAGACAAGATACACTTGAAAAGATACCTGAATTTTTGGTCTCTTTCAGGATTTTCTGTATTGTACAGCATGGATGTTACAAAATTTCCATTTGAACCTATTACTAACCTTCCCTCCCCCTCCCCCAATGTTGCCAAAGCACAGTCTCGATATACAGAAAGTACCAACACAAGATGTGAACCATCTCCTAGCCTACTCACTACTTTCCTGAAGTTTCTGATCAGCATCTAGAGTATTTCAATGCTGTTACCATCCTGCATGCCTAAGCGGTTTTCCTGTTAGTAAAATGAGAAGTGAAAACTTACTAATATAATCCTACTGTTAAGTCATTTATCACATTCAGTACTCCCTGCTAATCATTTTGAATGCTAACACCCTTAAATCACATAATTACTTTTTAAAATCACTAATCTAATACCTATATTGGGTATATGCAGTCTAATGGTAGTTTATTCCAGGCTTGATGAAATGTTACAACATTAACTATAAATGCCAACACGTTAACTTATACTATCATTAAAATGTGCATCATTCTTATAGAAACATAGGACAGATTACCAATGGCAGCTCAATAATTAAGAACAGAGAAGTTACGTAATTCAGAATACATAATTTCTGTTTGTGCTGGTTTTGACTGGGATAGAGTTAATTTTCTTCACAGTAGCTGGTATGGGGCTGTGTTTTGGATTTGTGCTGGAAACAGTGCTGAAAATACAGGGATGTTTTCATTACTGCTGAACAGCGCTTACACAGAGTCAAGGCCTTTTCTGCTTCTCACACCATCCCACCAGCGAGTAGGCTGGGGTGCACAAGAAGTTGGGAGGGGACACAGCTGGGACAGCTGACCCCAACTGACCAAAGGCATTTTCCATACCATATGGCGACATGTTCAGCATATAAAGCTGGGGGAAGGAGGAGGAACAGGGGGACATTCAGACTGATGGTGTTTTGTCTTTCCAAGTAACCACTACACATGATGAAGCTCCTCTTTCCTGGAGATAACTTTTCACCTAAATAAGATCAAACCTGCAGCAGTGGTTAAAAGATTGGAAGTTTTGTTTCTACCTTCATCACTAATTAATCACCTGCACTTGCAGGAATAATCTATGGCCTATATGTAATTTTTAAAAACGTTTATTTCATCTAATATTCTGTGAAATACACAGCAGCTTAACATTAATTCCCTGCTAAGTTTAAAACAAATAGTTTTATGAATTATCATGAAAACAGTCACACTTCAGAAATGCTGAAAAGCTAAGGACCCTAGCCACATTTCATACAGTATAGACAAGAAAGTTTACTGAATTTAAAAATATTTTTTAAAAAACACATTACTTAGCTGCAAAATACTTCAAATATAACAGCTCATATATATGTATATATTACAAATATAAAATATTTCATCTGAATCTTGCTTTGAAGGCAATTTGAACTACCTGGTTGTTTGCAGCAAGATACTGTTTTGCCTGTAACACCTTCAGCCACCAAAAGATAAATGTTTAAGTCATTCAAGTTATGGTATGATAGGATACCTAGAAGTGCCATTTGAAAGCTTTAAATCTGAAGCTGCCAAGGCAGCTTTGAGTAATAGTTCAGCAGACACAAAATGCATAAAGCATGCATATAAACAAAACAGCTCTCCTTTTCCTGCATCGCAGTTGATGATGCACTCCATCATTTCTTAGTGTGTTCTGTACATACATAGTACAGATCCCAGAAAAATCTGGATTCATTAAGACACCAGTAATTCCCATCTCTTGTTTAACTATCTTTCTGTATTATTCTTCAGCTAAACACCATTAGCATTTCACAAGCCATGAATTCTTGCTAACTTCTGCAACTCTGAAAAAAATCTTTTACACTCCCATTACAATTTTTTTTATATTTTCCATTTGGGGAAAAACTCTGACCCAGAAGCCCAGTAACAGTTCACCTTCCACCACTACTCTGAACAGCCACTCCTATGCAGCCCAATGACTCTATTTAGCCAACTCATTTTACAGTTAATTTACTATTTATGGTGCAGACACACATGAACAAGTTATAGCAGTTTAAACTGACATCTGTAAGTGGCTGTTATTTTGATATACACGTTCTTAACCATCCTGACAAAGAGAGAAACTGTTAACTCCTCTCTTACACATAGATTTGGAAAGCCAGATGATGCATTGCCACAAAAGGACATCATGCAGAAACAACAAAAAAATATTATTAATCAGTCAGGAAAGCAGATGATGATCAGAATTGCTGAAAACTAAATTACACTTTTGCACTACACTTCCAATCACCTTCACTGCCAAAAATATTATTTTCTGCTGTTTGTTAGAAGCATCTGAAAGTGACATAAACCAGGCACACACAAAGAGGTGCTGAAATCGTTTTGCCTTAAGAGATCTGACCAGACAGGCAAGAAGGAGAAAGAAGAACTAACTTTTTCTGTGTTCATAGAAAAGAAATCTACTGTGTGGATTCTAAACACACAGAAACTGTCAGTGGCCCAGTAAGTTCCTGAGCAACAAACAGCTGGAGGCCGAGAGCAATTCTGTTGTAAGTACGTATTAGCCCAGCTTTTAAGCCTGTCTTAGGCATCCACTTTTGACCACTGTCAAAAAGGAGAAGGAATACAGGCCACTCACACCCACAGTGTACAGCTACTTTCTAATTTCTCCAGTTATCAGAACGTAAATCCAAACTAATTTTAGTCACAAGGGAGCCACTGACAATGCTACTTGCTTTTGTTAATTTTTTCCAAATTTCTCAGTATCATTAAAATTGCTAGGTATCTGACAGACCACCAAACAATGAAAACACCCACTCATATCTGGGGCAGAGCCTGGGCTTTTCTTGCTTGCATACATTACAACTTGCCCTCTAACAAAAATCTCAAATGGCATGGGAATAAACTATTTCTCTAGAAGTCACATGTGGAAACTATACCTGTTGAAACCTACCAATATGATTTCAGAGTATTTCTGTAACACATCTTAGCAACCTAATTCCACACAAGCTTACTGAATCTGTAGACAACTATTACATTCTCCCTTCTTCATAATACTTGTCTTGCCTACTATCCAAACATCTCAGTGAACAGACTTTAAAGAAGTGACAGGAAATGTTGACATGCTTTTAATGTTGTTTTTACCCTCAGGGGAACTGATAATGCACAATGCTTTTTTGAGCAGTTCGAGAGTCCTTAGTTGTCCACACAGACTGTTATCTACTGCAATGATGATCAGTGATATTTTTAGTGTCAAGAATAAAAAGAAGATCTTCTCCACAAACCCCATGTATGCACTTCTTCCACATCCAATGAGAGAAGAAAAAAATTCTGCGGAACTGAAACAAATTCATACTCATCTAGTTTATTAACTGAAAACGAAATGGTCCTTGTAGGGTCATGCAAATGTACGTAGTCAACAAGATCAGGGAGTTTTACACCTTTCGATGACTCAGCCAAACTAACCAGACTATAAATGATTTGGAAGGGTAAACTTTTACTGTCCATGGCTCAAATTTCTCCCCAAATACCTAACCCCTCAGTCTGCCATAAGACAGTAGGATTGAAAACATTTAATACTTTTCCATCGACAAGATTTTGGTTTAAGTGGCTGATTATATAAAACTCTAGTATGTCACACTGGCATGGACTACAACCACTGCCAACAACTCTAAAGCCAGAACTAAATGGAAAGAGATCAAAAGGCAATATTCTGAAAAGGTAGAAACCCCTCAAATTGCCTGCCAATAGTACACCTGCATAAGAAGAGTCATTTTGGTAGCAAAGTCAATACCCCTGACTGTGTCTGTCTCCAAAATCACAGTGAGACTACCATGTTAGCTCTCAAATGCAGAACTGTTTTTAAAAAAAATTTAAGCAAATATTATTTGGTTTTTTTGTCTGTTTTACAAAGTATTAAAAACTGCTGTAATCAGCTAAAGAAGAAACTAGAAAAAAACTAAAAAAAATAATGAGAAAACAACCTTTAAAAGAATGGAAAAGGTGAGTTCAAACACAGTTTTATTTAAGACTAAAGCATTTTTTCCTTTAGAAATCAGAGGCACACAGCTGTCCACTTCCATGTCATTACATTTCCTCTACAAGAACTGTACGTATGAAAAGGCTGGATTGAAGGACTGTATGATGACAGTCTTTACAGATCTCAAAGTCAACTTGGCAGATGATAGTATTTTTCCAAGGGAGAGAAAATACATTACATTAACCTTTTCTTCTGTACTTCAAAACCACTTCAGGGTATTCAGAGATCAGAAAACACAAAGAGTCATCTTTCAGTTTAGTATCTATATTTTAGCAATCTTAGTCTTCACTATGGGTAAGTAGGTTTCAAATGAGTAATCAATCTTGCCTCTGTAGAAAACAGTACACTAAACTGGCAAAATCTTGCACTTGATCCCAAATTTCTTTTAAAATGTCCAAGCAGCTAAGATATCAACAGCATTCCTTTAAAATAGTTCAAGTAGCACTGCCTGCTTAATTCGATATTCTTTTTTGCGAAGTCCTCAACAATTTTACCTTGTTTATAACTGCTGTTTTATAAAGCCAGTAGACCCTGGTAACATAACTGTACTAGTTTTGGCTGGGATAGAGTTAAGTTTCTACACAGTAGCTTGTATGGGGCTGTTTTGGATTTGTGCTGAAAACAGTGTTGATAACATACTGATGTTTCAGTTATTGCTGAGCAGTGCTTTGACACAGTGTCAAGGCCTTTTCTGCTTCTCATCTCACTCCACCAGTGAATAGGCTGGGGGTGTACAAGAAGTTGGGAGGGGACACAGCCAGGACAGCTGACTCCAATTGACCAAAAGAATATTCCATACCATATAACATCATGCTCAGCAATAAAACTGAGGTGGGGGTGTGTGTGGAGGTTGTCAGGAGCTGCTATTTCTCAGGGACTGGCTGGGCATTGATCGGTTGGTAGTGAGCAATTGTTTTTGTTTTGCATCACTTGTTTCTTCTTGGGTTTTACCTCCCTCTCTCTTTGTTGTTTTTTCCTTACCCTTTTTTAAAAAAATAAAATAAAATATTAAACTGTCTTTATCTCAACCCATGTGTTTTTTCACTTTTACCCTTCCAATTCTCTCCCCACCTCACTGGGGGAAGAGTAAGCGAGCAGTTCTGTGATGCTTAGTTGCCAGCTAGGGTTAAACCTCATACCATAATTATAGCACTTTGCTAGAACACCTTGAAATTTTGCAATTTATAAACTCCCAAGCAGACGGGGTCCCTCCCACCCCCCACTCCTCC
>VZRW01001300.1:98608-127913 GCA_013398125.1 Aegotheles bennettii | reverse complement strand
CACCCCGGTAGAAAACTCAAACTGTGTAACATTTTATTAGTGTTATTATCTTTTGTTGGCAACAGTGTTAAAGTTTAAGAAAAAAAACTAACCCAGAATTTCTGCTCCCCTTGATTAACTTCTTTTCAAAACAAGGAGTATGCCATAACATTTTTACAAGCTTTGATAACATGTCATTAAAAAGGAGGACTACTTTATTAACTTCAGATTTAAAGTAATTTCATTCCTTACTGAGAGATTAATGGATTTATTTTTTTAAAATACATGATATACAAAGATTTTGGCTTTGAAATTACTCTCCTATGGAGTTGTAATGTTTTCAGGCTAGAAATATGAAGCTAGCAGAGCACGATGATGGTATCAGTTTCTGTTGTGAAAAAACAGTCTTTTGTACTCCGATCAGTTATTAAGCTGCTACCTTTCAGGAGAAGCATAAGCTAAGTGTCTTGTTAGGCAGAATACCTCTCTACTTCTAAAAGACTTTACAAGATACTGTGTACAAAGTCTAGGAACTCAGTACAGCTGTAGATCAGCATTAGAAAGACGAGTTGCTCCTACAATTCATGTTGCAGAAAAATGATGGAAACATACCCAATATATCAGGGAACAGAAATGTTAGAATGTCCACAAGTAATCCACCAGAAGACAAAAATTAATAAACTAATGCATTCTAAAAATACGGTGAGTGATAAAAATAAAACAACTTTCCTGGGCCCAAGGGAGAGGCAACATGAGCAAACTGAAACCTCCTCTGACTTGCCAGGTATTCTCAAGAAAGCACAGAGGTTGAAAGTTCACCTCATTGTAACAAGCCAAAATTTTCAAGAGTAGCAGGGCTTCACATTGCGGAGAAACCATCAAGTCTGAAAGTACCACATACCAGGCCAGTACCAGACTGGAAAACAGCTTTTTTTAATTACAGTGACAAAGCATTTTGTCCATTTCATTACTGTATAGGCCTTCAGCCTGAATGTTTTAAATTATTTAGTGCCATCCGAATAGAAATCCAGTTCTGTATTACTTAGTATTATAAGCCTCAGAGATACAGGCATCAAGGTTTTGGATGCTGTGTTAACTACCCAACTAAGATTTTCTTTTTACTGTATTAATTCTAAATCCCACACAATGAAAGCACCAGCCTGACTTTTGCACTATTGTCAGCATCAAGCAACATCCATTATCAAAACCAGGCCACAACTTACCCATAAATGAAGCTAGTGGAACACTTGTGGTTTTAAGAAGGATACATCCTAACTGGCAACACTCCCTCCTAACAACACCTCCTTCTGAATTTTAAGCTTTTGTTTATAAATATAAAAACATGTAACTTAACAGATCAAATATAAATGCTACTCAGTCAGGCTTAAGTTTCTTTATTCTCAACATATATGAAATAAAAGCAAGAGCTTAGATACTTGAGTGTCCTTCATCAACCTTTTCATCAGCTCTGTATGAATTCTTCAGGATTTAAAAACAAAACAAAAAACCTCACAGCCATTACCAGAGTTCTAAAGGGCGATTTAAACAGAAGGAAAAATGCTAGTTCACAATTAGACACCAAGAGGTAAGAAAAATAAGAACTAACCTGGATCAGAGCAGGTAGGCAGTAACTTGTAAAAGAAAGATTTATGTTGACAGGTAAGAACAGGGGGGCAATTTGAAAAGAAGTAAAACGAGGATGAGAAGGTAATCACAACACAGCTTGGTAAGTGGCACTGGACAGTGAGACTGAACAAGGACAAGACTCAATGTTTTTGTCACTGGTTTTGAAAAAGCCACCAGAGGATGGAAAAGTAGCCTAATTTCTAGACATTTCTATTCAGCTCAGTAATTATTCCTATAAACACTAGTGAAAACTTTGAATAAAAATACATTTATCTAACACCATACAGTACAGAAACGTTTCCCTTTTCATTTACTTATTAGGAGTTGAGCATTATTACAAATCCTGCACAGCCACATTTTCATAAAAAATTGTGTACTCAGATTTTTATCATACAAAGCATTGAAGTGGCAGAATTAGTTATTTTTCCTCCTTTCCCTTCTACAACACTGAATAAAAACTGCAATTCATAAATACATCTCTCTAAGTAACTTAGATCAAATTCCCTCCCCCCCTTCAAATTCATAGGTTTTTACTTTGAAAGGTGAAGGAATAACAAGGAGGGGAGGGGGAAATTTAACATTTGACACGAAAATTTTAATTGTGTTAACAACATAGGCTCAAAACTCCTGCCAATATTAAAGGAAATGTAAAAAATTCAGGCATAAAATTTTAGTGTCCTCCTGGTGTACTTTACAGCAAAGGAACAACTGAGAAACAAAGTTTAAGTGTTGTCTGTGCAGTAATCCTTAACAGATGGATGAAAGCAGCTGTAAAAAAATCAGTTACAAACAAGAAGTGCAGCACTTGTTGATATTTTCAGAGTACTAAGGCTGTTAATGGAAAAAGCCTAGTAATCATTAGTGGCAAATTAACCACCACAAAATATAATTTAAAAAATCATAATCTAAAGAAGAGTAGAGGGTGTGGGGTTCCAAGCAGGAATGCTGTTCTCCTTCCCTTTTTTTTTTCCTGTGAATGGAACAAAAGAGACCCTGAAAAGCCAGAAACCAGATACCTCATCCACCAACTATTTTCTAAAGCAAAAGGATACTTCACTGTATGATACTTATTGGCAGATCATATGGATAAAATAGACCAAATATTCCCATCAAATGAGACTTCTACGTCTGTCAAAAATAACTACATTTTTTAAAAATCTACACTTACTTTAAAAAGCTTACTTCTACACAGGTTTTTCCCCTATCTGTGGCACTAATATTAGATAATTACTGGGATCAAGAGTGTGCTATTGACAGGTGCCAGCTGTCTTTACCATGTTGATTCCACGTTAACAGAAAGAGTATTTTCTGACAGTCTGACAACAAGGAAGAAACTGCAAGATCAGACAATGTTAACAGTTAAGATGAAAAGCCCTGGCAACAAAACTACCAAGACAGTAAGTTTCTCCAAAAGCAGACTATGGGACAGGGGGTGGAGAAAAGAGGAAAGAGCACCCACAAAACCCACTCCTTGCTGCAAAGCAACCCAGTGAATGAGAGAAGGATATGCTGACAAAAAACTAAAGGGAAGAATTGTAGAAACTTCTCAAGCATGCAAAATTGAGAATAACAAGACCACAATTCAACTACTTCAATATATATTTAAAACGTAAATTACAAAATTAAATAAAAATGTATGCATTAACAGCGGGGGAAACAAACATTAATGTGAGGACTGTAACCATCAGTAACTTTCCTTAAGTTTAATTACCAGGAAGTTGCCACTGTATTTCTGTCATTCATTTCAGGTGTAGCAAAGGCAAAGCATGAAGGCCAACTTCTGCAGCAGTGCTGCCAGGCTGACAGGACTCAACCAAGACTAATGCTCTTCAAGATGCTTAACCGTAAGGGTTACATTTTCTAATCATATCTCATGTAATGTTATTTCAATCGAAGCATATACGGTCTTTAAAGTGACCTGCTCACATCTACATAATGCAAAATTTTTATTTTCATTTTTGAAAAAGGAAATCTCTCTTCAAGGCCTGATATCTCAGAATACTAGACAGTCTAGGATGCCAGAAAATCTGAAACAGTTGCAGAACCAAACCAGTTCACCAGGAATAAAGCATGATATATATTTGGTTTCCACTGTATGACAGTGTCTTTGTATACAACTTTTTAGGTTATTTTCAGACTGGTACCATAAGAAAATTAATTCTTGCAAAAAGAATACCCAAATATTTATATCTTGATGTTCACGGTATCTCCATGAAAGATGATTTTGATGTCATCTCTGGCACATCAGAATACTTCATTCAAGTATACTCCAATTTACAATAAATTTAGTTCCTCAAGTTCTGTTTTTGTGATTCCAAAAGAGAAGTATCAAAGCTTATTAGTGGTTAGGACTGACTGCTGACAGCATTAACTATACTGCCTCTCTTCACGCTACTGGGCAAGAACATAAAATGCAAAGTGACATTTTTTCTATTGATTGAATGTTCTTTTAACTGAAGAATCTGGAAACAAATATTGATAACTGTTCATGGGATCCGCAGTCCCAGGTAACAGACTTATTCTAATCACTGCTTTTCCTGCAATTATGTATCAATAGGAACCTCACTTGCTTTGTCATCCTTCCCAGTCAGAAGAGTCAGCAGAGTCAGCTATTAACACCCGAGATACAGAACTTCATGTAGGGAGCCTTACTTATGAGCGTGTCTTTCCATGGTGATAAAGACAAAACACCTTGATATCAATATAACAAAGATATCTAGAAGTCAGTATATTTACTCTCTTTCTCTCAAGCTCAATGCATACATATGGAAAATAAGACAGATCGATTTCCAACTTTAGATCAGCTTAGAGACAATGTCAGAAGTGATGGTAAAGTGACATTTGGGCAAAGACCTTTCTTGGCAAAATATAATGCAGCATGGATGACATTCAGCTACAGAGTCTAAAGACAGCTTTCCATGTCTGCTTATTCAAGTGATTTTCAATTTAAATTCAGGTGAAGTGATAACAGGAACATTCTGCAAGAGGCCCAAATGTAGGTTTCCCACTTCTGGTCAAGACCAAAATTGATTAAGAGAGAAATTCTGAACAGTGGGGAAGTACCTACCAGATCCCTGAGCACTTTGCATTCTGAAAAGAAAAAAAGTATCAAGCACAATCACAGCAGGGCCATTTACTACTCAACAGAAATGCTTCAAGTGCAGCTGATAGCAAGGCATTCCAACGTGTAGGCCTGGGCCTTTGTCTTCTGAACATAAAGTGGCTTTTAACTTATAATGTTATTTTATGTTTGCATTTTAAGTTACAAACAAGAAAGTATAAAACTAAATTCTACAATATGTTCCTCTACCTTTTGCAACAGTAGCTTTAATACTGTTGTTGAAGTCCTACAAGACTGAAGAAATAATTTCAAGACAGAGTTTGCCTGCTTTTCTTTCATAATTATTCTGAGGCAGCCAATAAAATAATAAAGTAAAATAAAAGTATCACCATAAACAGTAGTTTCAATCTTTGTATTGCATGTAAGAATTTCTTTTTAATCAGCATTAACTAATCTCATATAGTCCATAAGCTGCAGACTCAACTTCTACAATGTTTAAGAGAAGAGATGCGAAGAAGCTGCTAACATATGAAATATTCTAAGCCCTTCTTAAATGTTGGTAGGAAATAAAATGGAGAAGACAATGACTTTTGTAGATATTAGTTACAGGCTCAAATAATTTCTAGTGAAGGCAAAAGAACAAATAAATAATGGGATTTTTGAGAACAGAGTGAAAACTGAGTGGGATCAAAAGGGATCGCTGGTACTTAAACATGGGTATAAAAAAAACACAGAAGAAAAGATCTCATGTCATCTGCCAGGAAGAGATTGGCAGGGGGGGGTAGGTTGGGGGGAAGTCCTGACAAAAGGAAAAAACCTTAACTGTATTACCAAAGTATTAAAAAATATCTTAGAAAANCAAAGAATTTCTTTCTAATATCCAGTCTAAATCTACCCTCTTTCAGTTTAATACCATTCCCCCTTGTCCTGTCACTCCTTGCCCTTGCAAAAAGTTCCTCTCCAGCTTTCCTGGAGCCCCTTCAGGTTCTGGAATGCTGCTCTAAAGTCTCCCTGGAGCCTTCTCTTCTCCAGGCTGAACAATCCCAACTCTCTCTGCCTGTCTTCATAGGAGAGGTGCTCCAGCCCTCTGATCATCTTTGTGGCCTCCTCTGGACTCACTCCAACAGCTCCATGTCCTTATTTTGGGGGCTCCAGAACTGGACACAGTACTCCAGGTGGGATCTCACGAGAGCCGAGTAGAGAGAGGGTGAGAATCACCTCCCTCAACCTGCTGGCCACGCTTCTTTTGATGCAGCCCAAGATACCGTTGGCTTTCTGGGCTGCAAGCACACATTGCTGGCTCATGTTGAGCTTCTCATCAACCAACACCCCCACATCCTTCTCCTCAAGGCCATTCTCCACCCCGCCTGTATTTGTGCTTGGGATTGCCTCAACCCATGTGCAGAACCTTGCACTTGGCCTTGTTGAACTTCACGCAGTTCACACAGGCCCAATCTGTCAAGGTCCCTCTGTCTTTATGAAAATGGCTTGCTATATCATGTAAACATTTGTAAATTAAGGACCTCATTTTAATGATGCAACACAACATAGTGGAATATACTTTGTCTATATTTTTCTAGGACAAATCCTTCAACTGTTATAGCTATAAAACCCTCCTGAGACCAGGAAAAAGAGGACAATAATTTACAGTCTAAAGAAACACTGAAAAATACACTTCAATGAGGAGACCTGTACACACCAGACTGGGGAGAAAGACTAGATGTAGAAATGAGTCTTTTTTGAAAATATATACTGATTCTATTGAGCTCTAAATGACAACTGTTTCAAAGCAACACTGCATACACACTTAGGTATTCAAAGCCAGTCTAAAATATTTTTTTTGAAATTCAAGCTCACTAAACTTTGAACACCTAATGCTGGAATGGAGATCCAGTCTTTGCCATTACACCCAGAATAAGAATACCAAAGAAAAGCACTCTTTTCCTCCAATGAAAAGTATGAGTTTCACCAGACAGTTACTTCAATCTACTTCCTGCCACACAGACAAAAAAAAAAAAAGAGATCCATGTATCCATATGTATACACACAGGCACCCATGTCTATGTATATATATATGTACGCGCACGCACACACACATTCTCTCTAGTGAAAAGCAAGCACCAGTAACCATGCTAATAAAATCAGTAATTAATTGCATCCTGATGTTTCCTCTCACGTGTCTATCCTCCACTGAACCTTGTAATCGCATCCTTGTCAAGAGATGCATTCAATACTCTGGATGGATGCAAGTACATCCACTGATATGTTTTCATTTGTCAGCTCCTAATCTAATGAGCCTTCCTTCAAAGCTATTTATTAACACAATTCCTAAAGTACATGCAGGGAAATTGCCAAATCTTTTCTCTAATAATTAATCACCTCCTAACTTGATGCCTAGTTTCTAAAAAAAAAAAAATGTTCCTTTTTTTCTATTGAAGCATGAAACACTAAGAACATCTCTCAAAAATCTACAGCTAGGAAACAGCAAATTTTAATTTCAGTCCTCTAGTTTTTTGCTTTTTCAGCCAGTCTCTTACACAAAACTACAAGCAAGCTAACAATGATTCAGATTTTCGTGAAATTTAGGAGTCACATTTTAAACACAGATCAGTCACAATGTTAACACTGACTTGCTGAGATAGTCAGGACTCCAAAATATATGTATAAACCTATAGAAGGATACGATAATCACTACACCATTACGCAAACCAAAGTAATCAACGACTCAACATCTGCATCTTCAGGAAGTAAGCAAAAAGCAGGACACAACCAACATTATATTCAACAGCACACTTTATAACCTCTTGTCCCAACAAGGTGTACTGAGAAACTTTAACCTTTAAAAGGTACCTTTAAAAGCAACATACTAACCATCCTCAAAACAAAGCACACGCTGGGAAGTACAAGGAAACAAGAAGCTGAACACCTTTCATATTAGATCAGTTAGTAATCTACAAACATTGACAACTGCTTAATTCTGTAAGTCAGTGTAGAGGGTGGGTGGGTAGGACAGAAAGCTTGAAAAGCCCTCCTAGTTCTACCAAATAGAATACAATTAAGGGTAGTATTTCTCTACAAGAGTTTCCTCTTTCCTTCCTGAGGGTGCCCTAACACACGTTTCAATACCTAGCAGACAGCTAAAAAGACCACCTTTCTAAAGTCCTTTTAAAACTCTACTTTTTATATGTCTCCAAAGTAATAAATATTATTTACTTGCATGCAGGTATTTATTTAAAATACCGCCAGCAGTCAATGTTCACTCCACGTATGCCCCATTTCAGCCAAGCAAGCACTCATTCCTCCAAAACACAGTGGCATTTATCTCACTGACCTTGGGACTGCCTTCCTCCAGTATTTCTCCCTCATCAGTTTGCATGGGAACAGGATCTGTGCAAAGCTCTGCAGAAATGCAAAATACTGCCTAAAAGATAAAGAAGAAAGATATATTTTAAAAACAACTAATTTTCTGCCTTTAACAGTGTTATGCGAGATTGTGGTGCACATAAATAACAATCCTAGGCTGTGACCCTTAATGTTCCCATTCTGCACATAGTCACTTAATTTATATGTTTTACACAAACAAGTGAGACAATTGTTACTCAGGATAAGACATAATTCTACTTAATTACGAGGAAAAAAAGCTCCTAACAGGAAAATACTTTTAATTTTAAAATATGCCATTGCTGAGTATTTTACATATTCACTGTGTTTACTCATTAAAGTTATGGTCAGTAAGGAATAATCACAAGGACTAGAGCTCATCAATTCTTACCTGCTAGGAAACAGCTTTTGTGCAAATACAAGCTTTGCAGGTCTGGCTTACAAATAATCTAAAGATTATTAGTTTGAAAAATTATTAGACTTTCGGTGATCCCACAGCACCTCTGAATAGTTACTTTAGGGATTTTTTTCCTTGACTTAATTTTAGAAATAAATATATTCTAGGCTCCAAATGGTTCAGGGAACTGGTAGTGACATTCATCTTCAAGCCAACATTTCCAATCTAACCCAGGTCAACAGTTCCCAGTGTTTCCAATATTCAGCACTACTTGGTAAGTGATTTTTAAATTTGTTTGACAGTATCAGTGTAGTTCCAACTGAACAAAATCTAAATCCCAAGTTCCATTCTTAGAATTGTAAAACAATTTACAGAAGAATGCAATACAGTTAGGGAGACTGTGGTTACAAAGATTAGAACGCCTTCTGCTCCATAGAATGAGCAGTCTTTATGGGGTAATGGATTAAATACATTAATTTAAGAGACCAAAAGCACCAGCATAAATTCAAACCCTCAAAATGCAAGGTGTAAGCTATCAGCAGATCCATAACATTCCAAGTATGTCAAAAATAAGGGCTCACACAGAGTTAAAAATGCTTAAAGTCAAGAGCTGTTGGCCTATTACAGCTGCCCCTCTCAAGATGCCGCAACTCTTCAACCGCACCAACATTTAAAAATCCATTTAAATCTGTTTTGCATCTCAGCTACAGAGCTGCTGACTCTACTGTCACCTTCACAACAGATATTCCAAGCCTGGAAATTGACAACTTTGGGAGTAATGAGGTCAAAAAGAAAAAGCTTAGAAATTGTTCATCTAGATGCATCTCCTTCATTTCAAGGTTAAAGCCTGTTCATAAGGTAAGACTGTCTGTGCTGCCAACATCTTCTGTATGTTGTGCACAGGTAGACAAATCTTCCATGGTTATTAAATGAACACAAGGAATGAAGACTATGTTCTACAAACATAAAGGCCCTGAAGCTACAAAATGTTACATCCAACTTATTAAATCTTATAACCAGCAACCTGTTATGTTCAGTAATATCACATATTCTCGTGCAAAACATGAGAACTGTAAAGATTTAACAGCATAGTAATTTCCTTTTCTGGGGAAGGGGGAATGAGGATAAAGCAGAACTCCCACGCAAATTCTCACCAAATATTATTCTTGAGGTATACAATAAAATCTTAGGTATCAAATGCTAAACAAGACTCGTATCATGCCTCTATCAAAATCTTGCACACAATCAGGACTTCCCGCTGCCAGGCTGCTGCTGCACTGCAGCGGGGGGCAAGGACGGGTTGGGCGGTCCCTGTCCATGGTACTTGACCACACCGAGTCTCAGGAACCCACTCCAGCTGCTGGAGCTGCAAGCTTCCGAGCACAATGTCACAGTATCACACTCAATTGGGAAGCTCCACGGGTTAGGTAGTTAGATGGAACCGTCACAGTTAGACAGACAGTCTGATGTCTAACAGCCAAAACAGCTTTGGCCAGAAGGATTCCTGTGGCACTGAACTGGCTTCAAAATCAGAGAAACAAGCAAGAGGAACTTGAACTACAGAAGCATTAAAAAAAAAAAAAACAACCTTGTAAAATAAAACAAGACCAGTCAGGTCAGGTCAAGACCACTGCAAGGATAGGTCACTGTTCATTCAGAGTGCTGGAAGAACTCACACATGAACGTTTGAAAAACTGCCATGTTTATCATCTGAGATATTCCTCACTACCAGAGGAATAGAACGTGGCAAAAATTGACACCAGACTTTATATATTACTCCTGGAAGAAGACAAAACTACCAACCAGTGTATCTCAAAGGAAAAAAAGTCAGCAGAACTAGAAAATAAATAAAATAGAAAGGCTACAAGAGCAAAGATAAGCAAGCTCTCCCACAGAAGACAGATTAAATAAACTGGAACAACCCATAGCTCAGAGAATAGAGCAAGAAAGAGAAAAACAGAAAAATCTATTAAGAAAACCCAAATGTAATGGAGAAGGAAAAGAGCATTTATTCACTCACTCTTCATTTGTCCCATAACTCATGTTTTATCAGCTTTAATGTTCAAAACATATATCATACTATTTCATATAAAGCTCAGAGTGAAATCACCTCGCATGGGGATGGCGAGAAGGTAGAAGTTTTAAAAGGCTCTGCTTTTTACTGGGAAAATTCACAAGAGGAAAAGAAAATCCACCAAAAAAATCCTGCAGCTGGTGTAGGAAGGCCCTAAGCCACAGACTGCAAAAGGAAGTTTTGCTGAACACTTCTATTCTATTGCATTTGCTCTGGTTTCTTTCAGGAGACAAAACATCAGGCAACAAACCACAATTCCACTTCAATACTATGATTTTTATGTTCTTTCTGCATACATGAATCCTTGATTCCCGTAGCCACTGGCACAAGAGTGCTGCATTTCAAAGTTTGTTTATTGCCAAAAGCAGGCATTTGGGGATTCCGGAATTCATGGGAAACTACCTCTGTGACAGACTTTTGAAGCCATCATTTACTACTGAGGATGACTTCTTAGCCAACAAAGTGACTGCTTAGTGCCAGCATGAAAAGAAACAACGCAGTTATTCCATGTTGTTGATACCGACTCTTCACCTCACTGGTCTCTGAGCAGAGAGCTGAAAGTTGCAAGTAGGGTAGGTTATTTTGTACACAGAGGATAGAGTGGCAATTTGTATCAGTGTCCTACAGGATTGGAGAAAATGGCCAAATGCCAAAAGGCATTTATTTACTTGTTTCCAATATTTACGTGATATGTCATGTTCCCAAGGGATAAAAATATGTAAAGTTTATACACAGTGCATTTAGATTTTCATATCTGAAATCTATCAAAGTCACCCTCGGAAAAGGTCAAAAATACAATAACCTTCTTCTTGCATATACCCACCAAAACTATCTTTTTGTTTATCTGATATCTTCTGGAAAAATTAACCAACTTTGGCTTGAGTGAGGACTCCCAAGGAAGGTCTGACAAACAGCAGTGCACAGACACGTCAGCTTACAACACGTCTAAAGTTAGTAAATGTTTTTATTTAACCCTTTAAAATACCACACAGTGATAAGAATCTATTCTCAAAGGTACAAACACTTGCTAATATGAACTAGCTGCAGTTCTTACGAAGTTTAGTGCCTACTATAATATTGCTCTGTTATAAAACAATATTGCTTTGGGACAATCCAGTTTGACATTTAGTCCCATTTATGTTCTGTCTCTTTCTGCAACAAAGACGTACACGTTTCATTGAGTGGTATCACGATGATGGATGCAGCTACTTGTCATGAATTCAGTATAAGCACAACAGTGCAGAGCACCTTATGGGAACTCTCTCTTCACTACTGCATTCTAGCCCACTATGGCAAGTAAAACCCAAGCCAAATTTCCATATACTTATAAATCCCTGAAAAGTAATACCAGTGAACAAGGTACTTCCTCAGGCCTCATTTTCCCCCAGACATAAAGGTCCACAACTCAGAAACACAAGGCCCTCATCATTAGCAAGAGAGAGACGGAATCCAAACGTCTTCAAATTTACTGTTCATCAGCCAGGAATCACTGCAACTAAGCACCTTATCTAATACACAGGCCTTTCATACAGCAACATTTTTTCTTCATACTGCCAGAAGCAATCAAATATGGACTAAAAAGCAAAACTGTTCTTCATTTCATCTAGAATTAAAAAAATTATTTCAAGCTTCTGAAGAGTGCAGCTGCAAGAGAAGCACTTATTAATGTAAAACCAACTGTGGTTCCTGTGAATTCCAAAGTCTAAATTGGATATGGCCCACTGGAAAACCCTTGAAGGACAGTAAGGCTGTGCAAACTGTCACCATTACAGACAGTAAGCAGAAACTGAGGGTAACTCCCAAACTCTCACAAGAGCACAAAGCAGCACAAGCACACAAGTGCTCTTCAAACATGGTGATCTTGTATACAAGGCATACTTGAAAAAAACAAACCTGTTAGAACAAAGCATGTACTGTACCAAACTATGCCTGAAATGAGACTGTGCTTATTTGACACGATCATATTAATACATGATTGCAATCATTAGTACCTATCTAGTATGCAGACAAAAAAGTGTTAATTTTTAACAGATGGTCAAGCTATATTTTATTGCTACAGCTTTACATTACATCAAGTTTGTTAGGAATGTACAAAAGTAACATAAAATTTAACATATGGAAAAAGAACGAAAAAATTTTGTCACTTTATATGTGAGTTGAGATGTATCGAGATGAAAGTACGAGCATCCAGAAGATAAAATTTGAATGTAAATTCGTTGCTTGTATGAATTAATCACCAATTACAGTGACTTTAAGCTCTCATCATAAATTAATTTTCAAAGAAAATCATATGGATCAACTTTAGCTGACAAAACCAAACTGCATCAGGCAGTTACAGAAAAAAGGTCATACCCAAACCCACAGGAATCAACACACTAGAAAGTACGTGAAAACAGTGATATATCCTGTATCTGGCTAAAAACAAGTACAGGCTAATGTTGTTCTCACCTCAACTTTCAAGAATGCAGTATTGAACTTTGGTTGAATTTTACCTTTGACAGTTTCCAAGGGCTGCCAAAGCCCACAAGGATCCGTCCTGGCTACATTCAGTGCAAAAAGGAAACCCTAAAAAAGAGACAAAAAAAAATAATTTAAAAAGTCAGCCAACTGTGGATATTACCAGATAAACATATAAAAATGAAAGTCAATTGCCTCCAAAGTCCAGTGACTCCTGCTCCCAAAGTGTTTAGAAAAAGCCATATTCATCTTAATAAAACCATGTACAATAAACAAAAATTGTAATTGCAAAAGAATCAATACAGTCATCTCTTCCTACCCTGTAATTTATGCCATTCTGAGGAGATGGGAGAAAATAGCAACAGTTAGGGTTAGAGTTAAGGAGAGAAGTACCTTTCTCCTCACTATTCCTCCACTTCAATGGACACCCCAGCCTACGAAATTACTCTTCAAAGGCAAGAAATTTACATATTGTAAAAACCATTTACTTGCTGAGCCCCAGGCTCAAATTAGGCTTAAGCTTTTGCAAATTTAGGTTTCTACAGAATAAAGTTGCATCACTGTTGCAAATGCATCTTTACCTCAGAGAAAGTGTTAAAAAAATAGTAGTTTATTGCTTCTTCATACTCAGTACTCATCCATCACCACACAGCTTAGACCAATAGTCAATCTCAAGAAAAAAAAAATCCTTACACTGTGACCCACCAAACCATTTCAGAGTTAACTTATACCTGTATCTATAGTATTTAGTCTGCTGGCTGATTTGCTTGCTCTGAATCTTCACTAAATACTATACATACAGGCCCGACACTGACATCTAACCATGTACCTTGCATAGTGCTGCATGACAGAAAACTCAAATACTGAACAGGAAATCCCCCTTCCAAGGATTTACTGTCACTATCAGAGCTTCTGTAAACTTTGCCACTGGAACCACATGAAAAAAAATGGCTAAGAGGTATAACAGGAATATAATGAATAAAATAATAAACAATAAAATGAATAATAAAATAATAAAATGAATGCCATCATTTAAAAACTAGGCATCGCAAATTTTATACATGCTGAAAATGTTATTTGTTTGGCAGCAAGTTACAATTCTATCATTATTAATCATATTATCCTTTTCACAACAGTTTTGAACTGTTTACTTCCTACGCATAGGTACAAAACAGAAATGTTTGAATTTCATCCAGAGACAAACATGCAGTCAAAGCACTTTCAAAGCAGAGGTGCAATATGCCCACTCTTCTCAATCACTCTAAAGTCGTCTTCCAAGTGAAAAATCTACATTAAGTACGTCACCTTAATATTATGATATCCCAAAAGTATTAGCAACCCTTGAGTCCATGCCTAAATTAAGAATGTTTTTACCAGGCAAGGCATTTTAAATCATTGTTAGAAACTAAGGCTCTGGAGAGAGAAGTCTAATAAAACTCAAACTCTTCATTAGCTTTTACAATAAGTGAATGCATACTCTGCAATGAGTAAGCAGCCATAACATTTACCACTTTGTAATAATTGCTCCATTGGAAAAAAAGCACTGCTTTCATCATAGCAAGCTAAGTAAAGCAAGTTGCATTTACCTGATTTCACTAGACAGTAGGAGATTAAGGAAATACTTTAACTACTGAAATATATTGAAAAAAATATGCAGAACTAAGAGTAACTAACTCTGTTGTAAGTTTTCAATTTTCCCTATTAATTTCCAAAATTACAGAAAAAAAGAGAAAATGTTAAACTATCATCCATCTCTTTAAAACATCTCAAAAATATCCAGCCATGCCATTTAACACACAATTATTAATCTACTCAGTCAAGTACACAATACTTTATAGGTAGAGTCAAAGGTTGTTGTTGACCTCACAGTTTCATCATGCATTTCTGACACGTGCCTCCATCCAATGAGAGGATCAGCCAAAAAGCAAGACTAATGATGTGTCTGTGCTGGTTTTGACAGCATAGGATCTGAAGCTGGAGGATAGGAAATACTATAGATGCTGGCCAAAAACCAGCTTTTCCCAGAAACGGTTTGCTGCAGGCTAGATACTGAAATACAGTAGCATTCGTATCTAGCAAAAAGCATTCAAATTTCCAGCCAAACCACCCCATGCTTATGGACCACTAATGTTTCCACAGAAAAAGAGAGCGCTGCTACTAATTATGTCAATAATCTGTCTTATCTCATTACAGAATCTTATTCATGAATAGGAGTATGGATTCCTTATCCCTAACTGAAAAAAGCCCCGTCAGTGTCTTACTTTGAATACATGTAAGACAAGGAAAGACTGATCATCCTCCTCCTGTTACTTTGACATATTCAGATCTATATTTCTTGAGCAGTAACAATGCTAATTAGCAAAGTCAAAGTGGCACAAGAGAGTAGGATCCAGCAAAAACAGTTTGGATTGAAGACAGAATGAAATGTGTAACTGAGCAGGACTGCAAAGTTGTTACAGCAAGGAGAATATCAGTTACTATTACAGTCAGAACAGAATTTAAATATCATGCACACATCTCCTAATTCAAATCCTCCAGAGCGAGTATCTACTTCTGCTGGCAGCCAGCGCTTTAGGATGCATCAACCTGCTTGCCTGAACTGTATAGGAAAAATTTTAGCCAGGGAAGCAGACGCGGTTTGATCAGGTAGCCAAAGGGGAGGAAAAGGAAAAACAAAAATCCCACCCACAGTTTATGCACCATTCCTCTGACAGAACAAAGGGGGGTGTACCTCCCCCTTCCCTCCAAGATCCGTCACAGTTCCTAACCAAGTATTAATCAACTAACTAAAACACTAATTAATTCATGCACCCAGGCACACTGAAAGATCATAGCCTCTATTATCTTGCAATAACAGTAACAATTCACTACACCTGCCTACTTCTGGCTTACATATATGAAGTCCTGCCCTGACAAACTAGAACTGTATGCATGTACAGTGTAACCCTTCAAATATTCTCTAAGTATTTCCAGTTCAAATATAATCAAGTGTAGCAATTTGCTTAGCTGGGTTAGGCAATCCATGAAGCAGCAGAGTATCTTGTACAGAGTTGGGACTCCTAGAACAGCTTTTGTCATCAAAGTATTTTTTAAGGTGCTGCACATCTTCCCACACTTGCACTCCAAGTTCTTTACTTACAGCAAGTATCTCCTTTCTGGTCAGCTCATACCTCACCTCTGTAGGAACATCAAAATATTCCAGGTGCACGAAACTGAAAGGAACAGGCCGCCACCAGGAAAACGTTTTATCATGAATGGTTTGGGTTGGAAGGGACCTTAAAAATCATCTTGTGCCATGAGCAGTGACACCTCCCACCAGACCAGGTTGCTCCAAACCCCATCCAACCTGGCCTTGAACACTGCCAGGGAGGGGGCAGACACAGCTTCTCTGGGCAACCTGTGCCAGTGTCTCACCACCCTCACAGGAAAGAATGTCTTCCTAATATCCAGTCTAAATCTATCCTTTCAGTTTGAAACCATTGCCCCTTGTCCTACCACTCCATGTCCTTGCAAAAAGTCCCTCTCCAGCTTCTCTGTAGCCCCTTCAGGTATTGGAAGGTGCTCCAAGGTCTCCCTGGAGCCTTCTCTTCTCCAGGCTGAACAACCTCAACTCTCTCTGCCTGTCTTCATAGGAGAGGTGCTCCAGCCCTCTGATCGTCTTGAAGCCTCCTCTGGACTCACTCCAACAGCTCCATGTCCTTATTTTGGGGGCCCCAGAACTGGACATAGTTTCCTTCAAATTCTCCACCCGAACCCACCATCCAAATCTGGAGAAACAGATGGTAGCATGTGACAGAATTTCCTACTATGAGATACGACAGAACAGCAGAAAGCTCTAAAAATACAATTTCTATTCACAACTGGGAAAAAACATGGGGTGAAACTGGTTTCTTGCATAAGAAATGAGAGAACACATAAAAGTCTGTCCAAAGAAAGTGATTATGTAATTCCACAATAACTCCTGAATATTAATTATCTGCAAAAAAATCCTATTGCTGACCAATTGTCAGGTATTTAGTCCTATCTTGAAAGAATAACTTATCAGCAGCACTGAACTGGCTAACACTCAAGCCCTTTTCAAATCATTCAGAATCCACCACCCTGCCTTAACCACAGCTAGAATGAAATACTGCAATTTTGGTTTAGCAAAATGTAACCAACTTCCATGAATGAAAAGAAGTTCAGAACTATTGGTTTACCACTATACATCCAAGTTAACATCACTAAACCCTAAATTATTCCAGTTGGCATTATTCAGGAACCATAAAAGAAAGGTTTGCCGTGAAGGTAACCAACAGGTGGCACATTTCTAAATTCACTGCATCATTTTGTTGGCTACTGCTCATGCTTAATGTACAACATTACCTAGTGACAAATTGTTCCTGTCACTGGACTAGCTGCCATAATATTTTTTCCCTGAGCTTCTAGCATTGAAAGCTTTCTGGGCATGATTTCCATTCAAACAATTTCTGACTAGCAAACAGTACATTTGAAGACAAAAAGAGGGTCTTTGCTGCCACCGTGGTTCAACTGTTCCTTTGCTAAGTGGATAAATGTTTAACAGTAGCAAATTTTAATTTTAAATTTAGTTCTGACTTACACTGTGTAACAATTCTGATAAAGTAACCAAGAGCACAATCTCTGCTCAGAAGGCCTCAAGCTGCCTAAAAACATCACCTCACAAAAACCAGCTGCTGAAGTAACTACACAAAAAACATTACATACTCAATTAGGATATTGGGAACTTGGCTTAAAGTCATTTCACAACTTCAAAATAATACGGAAATATTTCATGTTTTTTCATCTACAGCACACTGTCACCGTAACAGTCATGACTGACTATAAAAATTATCCAAGACAATCCAGGTCTCACTGTGGTAGTCCTTCTCCATTTCAGTTTTCAACACCGAAGAAACATAAGCAATTTGATAGGAGAACGAAATATGCTACTGGTGCTTGAGAAAGGATTTACAACCTCTTTCTTTCACATTGTTTAGAATCACTTTGCATTAGTTAGGTGGAAGGAAATCATAGAGTGATTTGGGTTGGAAGGGACCTTGAAAATCGTCTAGTTCCAACCAGGAAGGATTAGCACTTCAAAGAAAAACAAACTAAGGATACAATTTTAAATAAAGCAGCTGGGAGGAATGGGGAAAAGCAGAAATCCTCAGCCTCTTATTAAAAAAAAATAAAATCCAGAGAACACCATTCAGCAACGGCAGCCAAGTACTCCACAAAAATCACAATGGTGTTCTACAGCAAAACATGGCACTGGATAAAATGTCCATTATGTTTAATTCAGTGTTGGCTGCACAACTTCATATTTTTTTCAATATTAACTTCTCTGCACTGATGTTTTTTGTACCATACAGAAAACAGTTCAGCTGTTAATGTAGATATGACACAGCCACTTTCAATGACAAGATAAATAACTGTAACTTGGAATAGACATCACGTACATTAGTACAGCTCTTATGAGGGAAAATGAGAATAGAAGGACTATGCAGGAGTTAAGTTGTTAACCTATATGTACAAAACACAAGCCATAATTCATAGCACTTAAGTTTTTTCACATCAGCGGCCCAAATATAAATTAGCAAACCACTTTAAGAAAACAGAACATTCCTGAAGATGTCAGGTTTTTTGCTAAATGGACAATTGCACAACATGAACAGCTCAAGAAAACCCAATCATTGGTAAGTTTGGGGTTTTTTCCATTAAAGCATTTCTCTCTTTTTGACTCAAAGTTAAGGAGGACGTGAGAAAAAAGTGCAAAATTATACTTCTCAAATCACATTTATGGGGCTTTTTCTGAGCAAACTAGTAGTATTTCTTAACTATACAGTCTTATAAGAAAGCAACATTTTTATTCAGTTGATCACCTGGCTACTGGATCACCAGTTTCAAAAGCAGGATAAGAAAAGGCAGCCTTGAACTGCACAACAATGGCCCTAAATTCAGACCTTCTATTTAGAAAATCCTGCTTCCAGCTCCTGAATCTGAAGACGGCCTTGAAACATGAGCTGAAGGCAGAACATTGCATCGCCACCTTCCTAGTGTTCCAAAACATTTACATAAACAACATTTAAGGTGTTAAATTTTCCTCCCACTACTAAAGGGAAAAATAAATTGAAAAGCTTATTTTTAAAAATGCTTTGCTTACATTTTTTTCCTACCTTCTACTGTACAAAGCAGCATAAATATTTCTTTCCTGCTCATACTGGTTTTGCTAAAGAATCCACTAAAGGTTACAGTGAACATAAAAGGTATTTGTCTCTACTTTGCCTCAGCAGCCTATCATACACTATGTATCACCTCTCAACTGTAATCAAGGTTACATCCCAACTACAATCAGCCCAAGGCTGTCCACTAGTTAAGTCCTTTGTGCATTTTACCACTCTTTTCAGTGTGGCTGAAGCATATATATATACACACACATTTATATACATATGTATTTGTGCACATACATATGGATATGTAATAAACATCTTCAAAACTATTTCTACTGTTTTTCTTCAAGACCTTCAACACTATCACAGTGTTTATGAAAAACTACAGAAACTGAGGTTGTTGGGAATACTTGCAGACCTGCAATCACAACCTATGTCCATCTGTTTCTAGCCTCTGTAATCTCTTTGGAGCACTGAGCACTCCCTTCACTCTCTCCCCTTTCCAACCTGCCCTTGACAGTGAGCAGCATAGTAAGAGTTTTGGTGATGACTGGAGCATCTAGGAACTGAAACATGATGAGATGAGAATATTAGCTATTTTTTCTGCTTCATATAAAAGTTTTATTCAGGCCACATAATGAAAGAAATTTTTAAGCAAAGTTGAAAACAAGCTATCAGTATAAAAAAACCCTTTCTTTTCAATTGTTCATTATCTGTTCTCCTAGATCTTGCAAACTAATGCTTTTCAGGCACAAAACAGGGGCTATTTCATACTGCTAATGCTGCTTCTGCTTGATGATGGCAGCGATGCTACAAATCCTAACGGCACACAAGCATTCATTACCATGTATATTGCAACTATCATGTAATTTAATGGTGCCCTGGTGGCAAAAATGGGGATGCAGTCAACATGCTCAAAGTGCCAGCAATCCACGTGTACCAGCACTGCCGATCCTCCAGCACTACTGAAGCAAAACCAGTACAATGGCAGCAAGCCTTTATTTCAGGAAATTTGCAAAATGAGAGCAAGTCTTCAGAATACTAGAGTTTCCAGGAGGAGAGGTGGAGAGAAGGAAGGGGGATGTTATACTAGACCAATTACTTTAAACATTTTTGTCCATGTTAAGCAAAATGGTATAATGAGAGGGAAGTTTACTTCTCAACAGCTCAACTTTAAACCTGAAAGCTATAAATAACTATACTGCTGATAATCCCAATGGAATCATCCCATCAGATCGTTCATACCACGAAAGGCAACTCAGGATCAAAGGTTTCCTTTTGAACCAAAACAGTCATCACCTCCTATGTAACAGTACGTTTATCAAAACCAGCAGCAGTAACTAAATTAAAAGTGATAAGGTAGTAAGCAGGCGTGTGCACAGGAGAGGGGGAGGGGTGGCTTATCCATTGACACATTTAAATGGCAACTTCAGCAGTTTCAAGAGTTAAAGACAGCACTACTAAAAGTCATTCACATGCATCACAGGACTGGAAGATACTGCACCTTTCAGACTCTTTAGTTCTTACTAACTTTCTGCACTATAATTAGACGGGTATCAAAGTTTCCTGTGTTAAATCACCCGTTTTGTTTCGTGGTCTCTCACAGCAAGAGCTGCATTGTTAGGAAATTCACACCACTGCGGCAATACTGGTGCTAATTCCTACAGCACCCGTGACACACAAACACGTTGAACACAGTGAAGCTCTAGATCCTGTGTTACAGGTACAGGCACTACACCCTGTAATGCTGCTTTGGATAGACTTTTATAGTCAGACTGAGCTCAGACAGAGCCAGGAGGGCGGCCTGGGAGGTGGGGGAGAACAAAGCTTAAGTCACAATTTGTTTTTATTTTTTTACTTCATTCTTCTGGTTTACACCCCAAAATTTTTCACATAGATGTTCTGTATTTACCACATTTCTAATCATTAATAGCTGAGTTTTTTGTTTTATACAAAGACATTTTGACTTCCTACTAACATTATACATTCAGAGGAGTCCAAGATCTTGACACTATTATTGTCAAAGAAAACAAATACTGAGTTGTTAAGCAAATAATTCTAAACTATAATTGCAAACACCAGCTTTCAACATAACCAGCTGCCAAGTTCAGCCTCATCAATATTTATAGCTTGACATCAGTCTGAATTGTACTTTTCAGCTATTTAGGCACCTCAGAAAGGAACCGGAAGCTAATTTTCAAAAATCCACTCTATATTCAATGTAATTTCTATCTTATTCAAAGAAATGAGGCAAAAGACTAGTTTTTTTATAGCTTAATGCCTTTTTTTTTAATGTAAAAACAAAATGAAAGTTACTAGCGATACAATCCTAGTCTTCAACACTGCAATCTCTGCTAAACAGGCTCAGTTAGAAGTACCCAATGTGGAACTGTTTACAAGAAGAGTTTTAGAACTGTCCGAGTATGTGTGAGGTCACGGCCCTAAATTTTCTCTCTTTTGGGTTTGGCACAAAAGGGTTCTTCAACATTCACACCTAATTTCCTCTGAAAGTGCCATTTAATCTTTATTATTTCTGTGAAAAAACCCCACAAGTCTGTCTTTAGGCTACCTACTTGCAATATATGACAATTGATATTCACAGTCAAGCATTCCCACCACATCTGAAAACCCAGCTCTTCAGATTTGCTCCCGGGTTTGAATGCTTTTAATTTTTATGTTAGCTTTTGTTCATCATTTATTCAATATGAAACTGTAGTAATAAAAATTCCTAGGTATTTTCCGAGTTAAAACTTTGTAAAACTGAAGCTACTTTCGGTTTATTTACATACCCAGCTGAAGCAATGGCAAGTCAAGCTGATAGACAGTATCCATACACAAGGCAGTACCAGTTTATCTAGTTACCTAAACTGGTGAAAGTAACATTATCCAGCGCTGGATAAGTACAGGGTTAGAGCTGGAGACAGAACAGACCAATTATGTCACTGTATTCTTGCCCTGAGGCCACCACTACGTTATGCTGTCAGGAGCATTCTCCCTTGCTTATTAGCCAGTGTTAAAAGTATTTGATACAATGGGACTACTACCTTTCTTCCCCTGAGACACTTCTCCGGAAGCTAATTTACTTTTCAATCAACAGGAAGTCTTTCTCAATTTGAATCCATTTTCTGCAATAGGTGAATTGCCAAGGACAGGGAAAAGAAAGAATGTTGGCCTTTGAATATGAAAGAACCAGAGGAGTTAACTTCCAACAAAAGATTATCAGCCGGTTTTAGTTGGTTCTCTGTGTAATCTAAAAATTAAAAAGGCCAAGCAAAGAAAGTTATAGACAACTGATTTACTGCAACTACGCGGTCTAGAAAGTGAGTGAAAAAGCCTAGCTGTGCAGTAAAAAACACTTTTTCCCCTTTCAAGTCCCATTCAGTAAAGTGAGTGCCATCAGAAATGTAGGTAGTATTCCCCTAACCTTTTATTAAATATAATAGAAACATTGAAAAACAACTAAAATCTGCACATGTTCTTCATGCTGTCACCACATCAGCCACAGAAAGTGGATGAGCAGATCCTGAAGCACCCAAACATTTATCCAAGCGAAAAGCACAGCTGTATTTAAAAAAAAAAACAAACAAAAAACAAAAACCCAAAAACGATTTAAGCTTCAGTATCCCACTTTGTTTTGAAGGGCTAGGAAACAGAAGAGCGGTGCCTGCACAAAATCACCACGAAAAGAGACACTTTACATGAAGGGCAGGGGAATACTAGTATAAAGAGAGTACCCATCTTTAAAAACTTCCCAATGTGATAAAAATTTAAAAAAACCTCAATATTAAGTTTTTTTGCAATGTTAATGGAAAATGGTCTATGTCTTGATGAACAGTCCCAAACAAGCATGGTGGCTTGATTCTTTTTCATTCTCGTTCTCCTCATCAAAAAAAATAGGACATCTGCATTTTTAATTGGAAGAGAAGACATCTGGTACAATACGATTAAAACCCGACAAGGCAGAATCTCAGCCATTTGACAAACAGAACAAGTTAGAAAGCTAATTTGAAACAAATTCTTCGCAGAACCCAAGTACATACAGAAGGATATGAATTTAAATTACAATGGCTGTAATAGTAAAACTTCCTGTGTGGACACACATTTGTGCCAAAGTGCTCATTTTTTAGCTTCCTAACTTAAAAGCAGTTTAAGTTGAACTTAAAAAAAAACATAACAGAAAACCCGAACACTAATTTCAGAATAAGCATGTTCTCAACACAGAGTTAAAGTGCTATATATACAGCAACATAAGAATATTGTTATTATCACACAAACATATCCAGGGAAAAATCTCAACACAAAAATCTTAAAGTGATTTTCAACTGCTTCAGGTCAAGGATGGATCATAAAACATTCTGGAGTGAGGTATATTTTGGTATCTGTAAGAAGGTGAGGTGAGGGGACACATTCCTGTCCTCTACCTCAGAGACTAATTTTTTAATAAAAAAATCTATGCTAATACTTTGTCTTGAAGACATCGTTCCTCAAGCTCGTTGCACCCACTAATATTATTAACTTATGGTTTCTTAAGTCACAGTGTGCAGCAATAGAAACCTCGGATACTTAAAAAAAGGCTGTAATACATGCTGCATGAAATAGTTGCTTTACAACATCATCAGCTACTTTTATGGTTATTTTAGTGGCTTTCTTTATGACCCTCCCTAGGATTTTTATGCATTGAGATTTTTCCCCGGATATGTTTGTGTGATTATAATGATATTCTTATATTGCTGTATATACAGCACTTTAACCCTGTGTTGGGAACCTGCTTATTCTGAAATTCATGTTTGTGTAACTAAGTGAATGCATCGGTGATTAAACCTTCTACAAAATATAACTTCTGGAAAAACTTTCAAATCACAAAGTAATGGTACTGCTGTATGCAAAGCAGATTCTACTTTCTGTTGCAGTGAGAAAATAAAATGTACTATATGACACTTCAATCATCTCCAGAAAGAGTAATCATATTATTTCTAAAGATTGAAAAAAACATCCCAGGAGTGAAGTAGAAGGTTTTCAAACACGGAAGTGAAGAGCTGGACAACCTGTGCCTCTTCAGTCAGGCATGGCTCATAAGACATCCAAGTTTGTAACTAGACCACACTGACACAGGGTTGCTGGGTAATTTGTATCTCTTGGCTGTAAGAAGCAGCAAGACCAGAGGGCCTACTCCTGTGTTTGTGGATCGCCCTGCAGCCCAAGGGTGTTTAGTCCACAGTAGACTGGTAAGCTCCTGGAGAGTTATTTCCATCTCTTAGAGGTGAATCCCTTTCCTGCCACACATGTGACAGAGCCATAAGATTTTGCAAAGAGGTCATAAAGCCAGGAAAGTTGGTAATGACTGCCTTAGAGCAGCCCAGACATTTCTCAATTCTGATCACGTACAGACTTCATAGACCAGTCTTAAAACAAGAACACCAGCATGCAGCTTTACAAACATCTAGCTTCTTAATTTAAAACCATACTTTCTATTTAACTTGTGAAACTTTCTTGAAAAGTCCACTTTTGCCACATGAAGAACACAGTAGAGAACTGCAAGGCACAACCAATGTTTGTAGTAAGAAAGGGACTCAAGTAGGAAAAAACCCTGCAACTGTATGGTACAAGATGATCAGAGGAGAGGAAGAAGCATTTTCAGCCAGCAAAAGAGGCTAGATTCTGAAAATCTCTGAACTTAACAGAAGAAAGTTAAGAGTATTCATAACACTATGTTCTTTGTAGACGGCTACCAAATCAAATGGCATAAAAGAATAAATTTCTTCTAATATAGAACAGACTCTACTATCAAAAAAATCAATACACTACTGAAAAAGCCTGTTGGGTTAATTTTCACTATAGTTCTTTCTGTAACACTGTCCAGAGATACCTTTAAATTATAAAAATGAAATGCAAGTAAAAACATTAATGACTTATTTCGCTGCTCATGTAGATGGCTTAGAGGTTTTCCTCTCACACAGGCAGCACAATATACCGTACCACCTTTCGCCTAATCCTCTGTCAGGCTATCTAAAATTATCAACTCTTTGTTTTGCAACTTTGCTTCTTATCCTTTCATCCGCTAATTAGCTTTTCAGCCTCCAATCTTCTGCCCGACAGGGTCAAAATATATTGACTACCAGTTTATACTTTACACATTTGTTCTGACCAATGTCCTACATCATGCTGCATGACTGCTGCTTTATAGTACCTCCCATTTCTCCTGACAAGTAGTATGTACCTCCACAAACCTAAAAGCTGAACTGGTTAAGACCTACTTTTAGATCCATTTTACCCTTTTAAACACATATTTAAAATTTTTTTAAACATTGCAAGTCTCAGACAGAACATCGGCTTTCTTTCCAGAGTATTTCACAGAGGAACTATTGTGTTATTTCTAATCCACAGACATTAAATCAGGAAATACACGCAAGATATCTGATTTCAGAACTACCAAAGCTGGCAAGGCCCAGAAATGCAATCTGTACTGACTAGCTGAAACTGGAAAAGGTCATCTCCATAGCTCACTACATGGTAAACACAGAGAATATCCAAACTCCAACCACAACCCTTACACTGATGAAAACTTTAAAACCTCAGAACATTCCCCTACAACATGATGCAAACCATAATAAATGCAAAAACACCCTCTCCCTCTCACCACTATAAGGAGGCAACAGGGAAAATTATTTAATGTACTCACTGCCTCCTCTTTAAAGGAGGAAAAAATAAAATACACCAACTCTTTGCAGCAAATCATGCTTGCTTCCCTGAAGGAAATAAAAGTACGTAGAAATACAATGCAAAGAAGGTATGAACAGTGCAGTAGAGAAATCTAAGGAAGTACGAGAGTTTTACTATCTGCTGAAACTGACAGGGAACAGTGATCAGAATATCCTGGTTACTATTACCCTCGTCACCTCACAAGCAGAAATACCAACATGCAAACTTGTCTGACAGTGACAGCTGGCTCAAGTACCAAAAAGTGCCCCTATTTTTACTAGCGGATAGCAGCATAAAGTTTAGTTTGGATTCACAAGAAATAAAAACCGATTCTTCAGTCCCTATTCCAGTGTTTGCTGAAAGAACAAGCAAACTTGGCATATATATTTTACCTGAAAAGGGAGAAAAACGGTAAATGTTAAACTGAAGAAGATTACCAGCAAGAATTGATGTCTTACTCTACCACATTTGGTCAAACAAGTAGAAATATATGTTACTGTTTGCTCAACATCTCCGTGCTAAATTTGTGCTATTAGTACTGAAGACTGACATCTTCTTGCTAATCTTTCCCCAAGCTAGTGTAACATTTGCCACCTAAAATTTCTGAAATCACAACAAATAGATCATTAAAAGCAATTGCAGAGATAATTCAAGCAAACACATTTTATAAGTATTGAGGTGACAGAAAACTTTTAAGTCAAAAGAAAATGCCTGATATATAGTTGCTAGTACCTGGTACTTCCCCCCTTATCTCTGTGCTAAATATGCTTAATTTATCATATGAAGACAAACAATGCCAGTTCTTCACAATGACACATTTACTGATCCAAAAATCGTGCACAGACAAAGGCTGAGTAAAAAATAAAATCTAATAATAAAGAATTGAATAGCTGTAAGTTGGAAGGTACACTGTAAGCAGAAGTATTGTAGAATTTGTAAATATTCAGTATAGACAGAATTTCTGAATCCAATAGCAGCACTAGAGAACAATTATTGAGGAAAGCCATTGCAAAGAAGCTGGAAAATGACTGCTAATCGTTATTATTGCACAAACCAGACAATATCTATGTATAAAAAGACATTACGAGAAAATAAACACCATAATGGCAATAAGTGACTAGGACAAGAGATTTTGCATCCAAACACTCTGCAGAAAATGAAAAATAAAGTAACCTAACCATTAAGTAGACTATTAATAAACTCATTCAAGTCAATAACTAAGCTCCTTAAGACTTATTCTATGATCTCCAGTTCATACTGCTTAATTATAAATCCAATCTTGTCTCCAAGCAGAAGTACATCAGCTTTACTGGAGGAAAAACCCCAACGAAAAACCCAAGAGAACAAACCCCATTTGAACACATTTTCAAATTACTTACTCTATGGCAGTCCTCTAATTCCTTCCATCATTCTGGATGCAGCTATTCATCCCACTGTTCTACACGCAACTATCTCTATACATGATGTGTAGTATGTATTATTCTGCAAAACAAAGTTATTTTCAATTTCCTACTTCTACAACAGGAAGCTGATCCAAGGTAAAATACACTACCTCAGAACTACACAAAACTCTCTTCTGAAGCTCTCTCCTCTTCCAGTCATCCTTCAACATCAAGTTTTAATGACCAAACACTCATCACCAAGCAAAGCCATGACACACCTTCTATCTAAGTGTTTTATTGGACTGTTCAGTCACACAAACTCTGGTAGACACAAACTCTGGTAGGCCAACCTTTTTTTGATTCGCAGTTTCAAGATTTTTATTTCCAAACATTTGAGCTCATTATCTGAATGAAAGCTCAGATTTCCAGCTGAATTTGCACCTATACAGAAACTGTAGTAACGCACCAATTCATAAAGCTGCCTAATCAAGAGACACCGACTGCTTTATAATCAAATTACCTTTTTTTTCTAGTACTTCCACATTACAGGATTGAAGTGATTCCCTTTACTCAGCATCCTGACAACAACATTATGAGAAAACAGAAACCAAGACCAAGTTCACAAGTGCCTGCGCATTAGAACTTCACCAATTAGCACTGAAACTTCTGAGCTAATTCTATATGTGTGTAGTTTTACATAAAATTGGATATTTGTGAAATATTTACATGCAATATAGCTAAAGAAGATGAAAGTAAAAGGTATAATGGTAACCTCACTTAGTTACTACAAAGAAAGATGTGTCCAGAACTTTACAGTAGAAAAGCAAACATGCACTTACTACTGTTCTGGATCCATTCAGCCTTCCTCAGTCCCAACTTTTTGCAGGGCGATTTCTTCACTACAGAACTAATTTTACCTGCAACTTAGTTAAACACAGGTGAAAAGTCACCCTTACAAACCAGTCCTCAAGGTACATTTACATGGCAGTCCCTGCACTACCTGTGGATCACGTAGAAAACTTGACCTTATTTTTAAATCAAGGACCTCAGGTAATGTAGCAGATGAGCATTCACTCGGCTTCAACAGCCCCCATGTTCCAAGGAATCTGTACCATTAGAGAGAATGACCACAGAAGAGGAGGGAATTGCTGAGCAACTTCAATGCAGACTTCAAAGCTGCTGGAATTTGTCCACGCATTTAACAACGCTGCAAATCTGAACTATTGCCTCTACAATGCTTGTAGCAGAAGCTAAAATCCAGTTCATCTGGACATCAGTATTACTGGAAAATACTAAGTAAAACAGCCCTTTCAAATATGGAGCTATGCAAACCCCAAAGATCTACCTACTATTTCTCAGGGAGATTGCTCTCGTAGAGGATGAAAATGAAACACTGAAACCTAACAAGTTATGACTGAAAAAACAGTAAGTATGGGTTGTAAAAAGAAAAAAAAAGTAAGTTACTTTTATGGAGAGCTGTCTTAACAAGTCTTAAAGACAGTGAAATGTTAAACTGGGAAACACAAAGCACAGTTTACAGCAGTAAGCACGTCTGCTTTAGCCAGGAATGCACTCTGCTGGGACTTGGTGCTGCTCGACAAGCCCCAGCTCCAGCAGACACTCCTAAAGCAGACCCGAGCTCGCAGGGTGCCGTGCCACAGGCAGCGTTGCCCGCAGCCGGCGAGGTGTCTCCAGAAACAAACATTCCCTCATTTCGCTGCGAACAGCTCGGGAAACTTTTCCGCCCGGGACACACCTCTGAGCACGGTCACTCCCCCCTCCCACCCACAGACACCCTTTAACGAGCATCAGCTTCAACACATCCACTGCGGTTCGTAGTGGTATCAGCCCAGCCCCGGGACTGTCCCCACGCCGCACACAAGCGCTTTCTCCCCGGCCACAAACGGGCTCCTCGGGGTCCTTCTGCCGTTGTACATCTCGGCCCGGCCTGGGCAGGCTCTTCCTTCCCCGGGCTCGGCAGGCAGCCGAGCGCACGGCGCTGCGCACCACAGCACCGGGCAGCGGCCTGGGGGCCGCCCGCGCGTCCCGCCGGGGCCCTGTCGGGAGAACGGGAGGGAG
>VZRW01001300.1:13065-90562 GCA_013398125.1 Aegotheles bennettii | reverse complement strand
TTCTGGAAGAGAACAAAATAGTTCTTTTATGACTGCTGTTCTGGATTCAAAGACCTTGCTGAATAGAAAGCGTGTTCCCTCTCAAGAGTCCTCAGCAGCTTAGTTCTAGTCTGTTTGCTTCCACTGCTTGGACCACACTTGGTTTCTGCTGCTGGACTGCTTATCATCATTTAGGCCCTTATAAAGTGTAAACCAGCCCTGGTATCTATTATAACCTATGGTTCTGCTTCCACAGGACAGTGCTAGTGCACAAAGGGCAAGGCAAGTACACACTTAAGTTACTCTTCCAAGTCCAGGGCTGTGTTCAAGAAGACAGGCTGTGTTTGTCAAGGAAGCAAAACTCCTCCAGACGACCTTCTGTTGCAACAATTGCTTTTGCAGCAGTATTCAATGCAAAGACCCTGCAGCATTTCCAAGGGTTTCCTCACCTTAACAATGTTGCTGTGCATGGGTGAATTCCCAATTACTTATACTAAGCACTACTTACGTGGAATTACTTATACTAAGCACTACTTACGTGGAAGATTTTGAAACAAGATGGATCCTGCCTGGAACAACACCCTCCTTTTGGCTGCAGGGTACAGCATCTGTAGCTGGCGCCTGTGCTTGTCTGCCTCTTGCTTTGTTCTTGTGAGTCTGTCTCCTTGGATGCAAACAGGAAGCTGTTGGTCATACCGTGCTGTCACTAACTTCAGTGTAAATCCAGCGTAACCCCACTGGGTGCAGGGAAATTATTCTGGATTTGCAGAAGCGTAACTTTAGGTCTTTAGCTGAATTAACATCTTTAAAAGTGGTTTGGAAGTTGGTGAGAAACCAGCAGAGACTTCTCCAACTTTTCCTTCCAGAAAACTTTTATTGGGACACTGCGGTCATAAATAGAGAACAAAGGAAGTGAATATATTACAGTGTCCTCATTGTGAGAGGGCAATGGCAGATGCTTTGATAAACCAGGAGACAGGTCATTATTTCAGTGCAACGCCTGTCAGAACTTTTACCTACTGTACTTCTCTAAAAAGTTATTTTTTAACTTCCTTCCTATGAAACTTTTTAGACTGTGAGGGAGAATCCCAGACAAGTGGTAGAATAATTTACCAAGTCCTAAAAAAGTTACACTGGTGAATTGCCTTGCATGGTACTGGGGCAACGGCCCGACGACCTAGTGGCCTTTTCCATTTCTAGTGTCTGTGATTATCACAGTTACACTTCAGGACACTAAACAGAGCCATTTTCTTCCTTTAAGTAGCAGCAAAATGTCACTAATGGCCATGCTTAATAGAGCAACTGAGCCTCCTGCAGCTGTGTTGTGCATTTAGGAAGACCGCTATCAAAGATCCCAGTTTGTTTAGATTTGCTGGTTTCTGCTTCTGCAGTGGGCACAAGGGGACTGCCCGCCAAGGGAAAGAATGTCTGGTCGGATATTAAGGATAACTAAGGAAATGGTTGCATGACCTATAAAGAGAAGATCATAAATACTGCAACAATAAAACCAATAGCTCTTTCAAAGTTTAAATAGCTTTTCTTTTCAAACACTTGAGGTAAATGCCCTTTTCCCAAGATTGTCTAGCTTTGAGATTTCACACAGTTTCACCAAATATACTGTAATTTCTCAGGGAGCTAACTTTTCCTTTTAATTATCCTTCTTTGTGGAAGTGTCCCGGCCACAGAAGTTATACCCCAGCTGCTTGGAAGTTCCTTATTGCTTCCTCTAGTACTGAAGTTTCAGAAAAGCCAGAGCATGGTAACAATAAAAAGAGCCCCTGTATTTCTTAAGCACAACACCCACTGAACAACGTAAGAAGAGGCAAGTATGGTTCTGCCCTTTATAACCAAGTAGCAGCACTTACACCTTTTCTTGTGTCCTAGGGGAACCTCAGACAGAAGGATCAGCCTACTTAAGCACTCAAGGATAACGTTTATATTCTTCACAATCACAAATGTGTGAAACCCCAGACCTGGGCTGCTGCAGCTCTGCAAGTACAGACGACTGACATTCCTATGCCACACCCCAACTGGTGCAACATACTTTTCTTGCACACTGAAAATGCAATATTCAGAAGCTTTTTTGCTTTAAATTAAAAAGGCAAAGGATCCCCTGAATAGTCAATATTCATAAATAGAAAGTATCCTTAACATGACCTCCCTGATCTTTCCCTATGCTGCTGTATGTATATGCATTAAAATCAGCTCTCATTTTTATGTTCTAGGTTTCAGGCCCTCTGTAATAGCTACAATCCTCATTATTCTAATGCTGTAGTTTGCCTCTAATGCTTTCTGCACAGATTCTTTTGGTTGTGTTTTCCTGGTTATGTGCAATTTCACACATCCACTGTTCATGAAATCATGGTTTTCCGCACTCCCGTGATCAAGAAGTTGCTGCTTTCTACCTGAAACAGGCAGAAGGGCTGTTTTATACCTACAGTTCTCCTACAAGGGACATATCTAATGTTTTAGAAAAGGAAAACAAAACCTAACAAGTCAGTTGAAAAGGCAGAAGTTGATATTGCAGACAGACATGATGGAGAGAAAAGTAGGATTTGAAACGTCTCAAAAACTTGAGACATCAACACATTATATTATTAATTTATAATACATCAGCTACTCTGCCCTAAGTTCTTAGGCAGAGACTTCTCAGCTACTGTTGCTTACTTCCGTGTTTTGCTGAAAAGCATGGCAAATTTGCACATATTGGGAGTGAGAATGGAGTAGCTGGGGCGCTGTAAGTTATGCTGTAGTTTTCTGTACCGTACCTCCCCAAAGTACACGTGCCCAGACTTGCAAGAAAGACCAGAAATAAGTATTGTGCAAATAGTTAGGTAAATATCTGCCAGTCTTGCTACATAGAGGCCTTACCGTTTCATCTGCATCCATAGGTTTCTTTTCCAAGACGGTTCCTACAGTCACTGACTGTGCCTTTCCTAACCTTGCTTTTTAATGAGGATTCACAAATTTGCATTGCTGCAGCAGGCTAAGGACAGGGTACATAAGGTCTAAGGATACAAAGAGGTCATTCATTCCTGGACTGCTCCCTGATTTTGAAAGAGCACAGACAAAAGTGTCAAGAAACAAAGAGAAAAGTGTAATACTAAAGTAGCAGTGAAGCAAGGAGAAGGACAGGTTTGTTTTACTTTCTTGGAGGATCTCCCTAAAACAAGTGCAGAAAAGAAAAGGCACAAGGTGGTGGTGGTGCTAATACTATAAAGAGGCTCAGAATCCAGGGAGCCCTGACATACCCTGTGAAACAAGCTTGGATTAGATAGACTCTTCTTAAACAGTACAAAGGCAATTGCTATGTGCACTTTAAACACTGAAAGAAAGACAAAGATTTTGTTTACTGCAAATACTTTCTCATGTACCTTAATGCCCAAAAGTAAAATAGAAGCTGGATTTATTCTGAAACACGGTCAGGAATTTTAAAACAGGCTTTTGTATAGACAAACAAAGGGCACATGGGAAACAAGAGCTTGGGAGTTACTTAAATGTCAAGGATTACATTGTACGAGGAGCAACTGAAACGTAGCAGAGGGACTCTGTTTCATAAATGAAATGTCATTGCTGATGGGTACAAATTATGTAAGAAAGACGGAAAAGGAAACAGAGGTGGCATTTTGTCAGATGCATTTATAGCTGCAGCAAGATACAGTTCAGCCACAAAGAGAGCAGTAGTAAAAATAAAGAAAATAAAGAAAAATTGAAGTGGACATCTGCTACAGCCTACTCCAGCAATGAGAAAGCAGGAATGAATTAGTCTCTCTCAAGGTCTCCATCCCACACGACATCCGTGTCTCTAAATTAGAGAGGCACGGATTTGATGGATGGACCACTTGGTGGATAAGAAATTGGCTGGATGGTCCCACTCAAAGAGTTGCAGTCAATGGCTCAATGTCCAAGTGGAAATCAGTGATGAGTGGCATTCCTTGGGGATCGGTACTGGGACCGGTTCTCTTTAACATCTTTGTCGGTGACATGGGTGGTGGGATCAGGTGCATCCTCAGCAAGTTTGCTGATGACATCAAGCTGTGTGATGCAGTCGACATGCTGGAGGGAAGGGATGCCATCCAGAGGGACCTTGATAGGCTTGAGAGGTGGGCCTGTGCAAACTGCATGAAATTCAACAAGGCCAAATGCAAGATCCTGGGTCGGGGCAATCCCATGCACAAATACAGGCTGGGTGAAGAATGGATTGAGAACAGCCCTGAAGAGGACTTGGGGGTGTTGGTCGATGAGAAGCTCAACATGAGCCAGCAATGTGCGCTTTTAGTGCAAAAAGCCAACTGTATCCTGGGCTGCATCAGAAGGCATGACCAGCAGGTTGAGGGAAGCAATTCTGCCTCTCTTCTCTGCTCTTGTGAGACCCCACCTGGAGTACTGTGTCCAGCTCTGAAGTCTCCAGCATAAGGACATGGAGCTGTTGGAGCAAGTCCAGAGGAGGGCCACAAAGATGATCAGAGGGCTGGAGCACCTCTCCTATGAGGACAGGCTGAGAGAGTTGGGTTTTTTCAGCCTGGAGAAGAGAAGGCTCCAGGGAGACCTTGGAGCAGCCTTCCAGTACCTGAAGGGGCTACAGGAAAGCTGGAGAGGGACTTTTTGCAAGGGTATGTAGTGACAGAACAAGAGGGAACCGTTTCAAACTAAAGGAAGATAGATTTAGACTGGATATTAAGAAGTTCTTTCCTGTGAGGTTGATGAGACACTGGAAGGGGTTACCCAGGGAGGTCGTGGATGCCACCTCACTGGAGGTGTTCAGGGACAGGTTGGATGGGGCTTTGAGCAATCTGGTCTAGTGGGAGGTGTCCCTGACCATGGCAGGGGCATTGGAACGAGATGATCTTTCAGGTCCCTTCCAACCCAAACCATTCTATGATTTTATGATTCTATGATTCTAAGATACTCAAAGCCACTGTACTTGTAGGGAATTTAGCTGCCCACACATCTTTTAACAAGCACCACCACACACTGGCCAAAGATGTTCCTGTGTTACACTGAAACCTGCTCTAATCCAGACAGTACACATTCTTGACAAATAAATGAGAAAAATCCCCCAAACCCAGGAACTGTAGCTGAGAAATGAAAAGCGAGACCAACAAATAAACTATGTGAATTTAACATAGTAAAGAGTTTATTTGTTCGATTTAGAAAAGGTCTTTGGTGTAATTCACTGAACACATATACATAAATATACAAACGCATACCAAAAGAAACCCAGAATGCACACATTCAGCCAAGAGGCTCATTCAGAACCACTCAAAGAGCAAGCCATGAGCCCTGGCTTCGTTAGTCTCTCTCCAAAATCAAGACTGCAAGTGTAGGCCCCATGACATGCCACATAGATCAGCAAACCCAAGCTGACAAGCCAAAGTGTAAACAAGATCTGGAGAACAGGCGTCCTCTTGGGATTGTCAGGGTCAGGACACAGATGCCAAAGAGAGCTAATCTTGTTCTTTAAAATAGAAGCTAAACAACAAACATCTCACATCTTTCCCACCCCCTTGGGAGGTTAGTGGCTTGGCTGCAAGAGGTAGCATCTTGGGCAAGGACCAAATGATAACTTACTGAAGACTGCTGCAGGTACTGCTGTACCTTCAGCCTCCCCTAGCAGATTTCAACAAAATTCATAACCGCTGCTCCTTGCTCCTCTGCCCCTAGCACCATCAACCACATTTTATCTGGAGAGTGATAGAGATTCATTCTACAGGTCACAGCCTCAGGTTCTTAGCACTCATCAAGAACCACAATTAGCAAAACTAGTTAAAATAAATGTGGTCACCTCACCCAGACTCAGATCTGTTGCCATAGGAGCAGCCAAATAGTCCAGGTTCAGCTGATCTTATCTTCAGGGAAGAACAAGTTCCACCAGCATCTTAAACATCCACTCTGGATCAGCAAGGCTGCATGCATCCCCAAAGAGTCATGCTGAGTTTAAGGAGTAGATTCATATCATGCAAGAAAACAAGTTTGCTCTCTCAAATTAAGTAATTAAACAGTGCGTGATAAGCCTCAGAAATTCTACTAGCCCCTAGAATCAAGGCATGAGACTTCTGTGAAAGGAAGCAATTTGAAAACAACAAGCAAACACTACCTTTCAGGAACTGGTGTGGCAACAAAACAGAAGACAAATAGAAGAGAAAAGGAGATCCTGAGTCTCTGAAAAGGAGATCCTGTTAGTCGACAAGGTTAAGGACAAGTGCTCTTACATCTATCACAGGAAAGAGAAAGTAATGCATGTTGATTAGTAAGCAGAGAAGGAAAGGAAGGTCAAGTGGAATCAGCTTCTTGGACTATTTGTGAAGTCACTCCACCCGAGATGAAGCAACGACATAAAAACAAAGACAATAGAGAACTTCCTGGAAAACCTGACCATATATATCAACATGGTACTAATTAGTTAATTAATCTATTGCACAATTAAAAAATAAATAAATATTTTAAAAGTCTGGGAGAACAAGAAAGCACCAGATGACAAATGTTCTTATCAGAACGAAAATTGGAACAATGTTGGCCCGATAAACTTACTGATCTTTACTAATAAAGTGAAATAAATACAAGGAAAGAAAAAAAATCTCCCAAACATCTGGAGAATAACGGAAGTATGGCAAAATCAAGCCATTTTAGACAATCTGACAAACATACAGTGAGTAGCTTTTGGCACATGAGCTGTACACCTGAAGCCAACAGGATAACTCAATATATTAAATTACTTTTATGTCCAAGCGATGGTGTCATTTCCAACACCTCTTTTTCCCATTACCAGGAAGAATTTTATAAAACACTGCTGATAACAGGAGCTGACAGACCCAGCTGTAAAACTACAGCTTGTTCCCAGAAGGCCATACAGAGTAGCTATATAGAGTAGCAAGCATTTAACTCACTGAGTAAGAATAGGCGTGTTTAACAGAAGGCACAATACCTTTGGCGTTTTAGGGTCTCAAGACGTTCTACAGGGTAAACTCAGAATAAAACAGACCTGCTTGCCATTCAGGTTAAATATGCTTCCAGGAAAGGCAGTTAATCAATCAATCAATCACATTTTATCATAAACTACAGACAGCTGTTTCAGTGTAACAACCACTACTGCAACCCAGCACCTAGAAGAGTCTTTGGAACAGCTTGTTCTATGTTGGGAGTGCAGCAGTTGCCTTTGCTGTGAATTCCTTGTGCAGTGAAAAACCCAAATGGTTTCTCTAAACAAAAAGAAATAAAACTAAACCATTATTTTTCTGATGTCTGAACATCTGCCTAGCAAGCAGGCATGTTAGTTTTCAGGTGTCTACTGACAATTGGATTTATTTTTCTTAAATATGACAAGAGGGCTTATTTATGACAGCAAAGTATGTAATTTAGATGGCAAGAAAGCAGAGTGAAACATCAATCTACACACTGAAGAAACAAGAACACCACACTTCTCCACTCTGTTAGTGGGTAGAACTGGAAAAGGGCCAGTGAACAAGAGGACAGAGGTGTCAAACAGGTCCCATATAATGAGTAGCTACGTATACCATGAACCTGCAACTTGGAAAAAGTGATGACTGAGGACATACGTGATATAGGCCTGTAAAATCACAAGTGGCAAGGGGACAAGGAATAGGGGTGGCCATCACTACCTCTGACAGTGCAAGAATTAGGGTCACTTGATGAAATAATCAAGAAAACCATTAAAACAGACTGACAACAGTTCTTTTTTGTACCACACAATGAACCCAGGGTTCACTGCCACAGAACACTGGAGGCCAAAAGTAGAAAAGGATTTTTAAAAAGGGACTAAGTGCATTCATGAAGGCCAGATCCAGAAGGAACTGCCAGTTCAGAAAGACCATAGACTGCTGGAACGGTGTCAAAGAAACCTCTGTATACAAGCTTTATATCTCATGCTTCTGTGGTGACCTGTTACTGGCTATCCTCAGAGACAGGATAGCAGATCAGGTGGCCTTTGATCTGACTGCATGCAGTGCTTCTTATGGATCAAAGCTCTCAATTTTTGCATGATTTAAAGTTTGAAAAGGTTAACTTAAAAAAAAACCAACAAACCAAACAACAAAACAAAAGCAAACATTTGAAAAGCTTGTACGCCTCCTCTGCTTCCTCTTTCAACCCTCAAAGATATGCTCCTTAATCATTCAGTTTCCAAGAATGGTAAGCTATTGCTGAATTAGCAACAAGTAGGATTTTGTGGCAGCCACTGAAGGTTGCATTATTGCTCCCAGATCCTGCCCAGTCCTCCCTTATAAGGCATTTCTCCTGACTCAGTCTCAACTGCAGGTTTAACATCCCCCCGTATTCCATTTTTTCTCTTTACTACATTCTTGCTAAATGACTTTGTTCAACTGCTATATTTATGACATGGAACAGTTAAGATACTAATCTGTTGACCTCTGCTAGCTAAACCCTTCTCCTAGACCTCTCATGTCCATGTGAAGAAGTGACAACAGGAATCTACAGGAAGACTGCTTGTGGACAAAGGATTGCTATGCTGTCTGTAAACATCCTTATTTCACCCAGAATTTGCCACTTTGATTCGATTTAGCCTTCCAGCCAGTCAGACCAGTATATTTCTGCAGTGCAGTAGAGTAAACAATGCAACACAGTGATTCTGAGTCTGTAGCAAGACAGACTGAAGTAGCAGCACAAGGAAGCCAGAAAATCTCCTGCATTTATCTGGACACAGAGCGTGCTCTGAGACCAGTCATCACAGTTGTTTTTATATATAAAATATGTGTGCACACAGACATACGGACTAATACATTCATCACTAGCACTCATTTAAGGAACCAATCATCCAAAGTCTACGCTTCACCCAGTGAGTGTGCTTTAACTGGGGGTGCCAGGTGCATCCAGGACTGCTCTACAGACCACTGTGTGAGGACATGGCTGTAGGTTCAAAGTCAGTCAAAGGGTCACTGTTCCAGCTTGTTCAGTCTTTAGTTCTCCAGACGATCCTTCCCAATCAAGATAACACACAGGTAGATTGTTTGTTTTTATCACTCATAGTGGAGTTTGGACCCGGGTTACCTGAAATGAAAAGAAGTTAAAGTAATGTTCATGTTAAGTAAATAAGAGCTGGATAAAGTTTGGATTCACACTTCAATCCTCTCTTGTTATTTACTATACACCTTGTGTTAGACCTGCATTACTCTGCACTCTCTTGCGGTTTTATTTCCTACTCCTGTGAAATGAAGAGACATTAAAATAAGAGCAAATTCAGAGTATATTGTGGAGAAACCACTGAAGAAGTATTTCCGAACTTTGGCCTATACCCAGGCCGGCTTCAGTGGTATTCTCCGGTCCCAGTAGGCAATGAAAAACAGTCTGGCCATGACTGGGAGGTTTTCCAAAGAGTGAGGTTTCAAAAAAAAAAGTCAGGTCATCTCACCCATTTGATCCCTGCACGCATTCTCAATAGAGGTTTTTTCACATCGTGATTTATACACCTCATGTGCCAGTATTTCCACCATTTCCTTTCCAAGACAAATCTTGAGGCCTCGAGGTCTCTCACTTTAGTAGCACAGCATGCCGCCCCAAATTTTTATCATAGGTTTTTTCATTTCTCACTCTATGGATTCCTTCTGCTCCCAGTATTTGTACTGTCCAAAGCTTGTGCTGCTGTCTGATCTCCTTCAAGCACTGAAGTGTGGTTGTAGAGGCTTTTGCAAGCAAGGAAGCTCTGCTGTGGTCAAAGCTCAGCAAGGCTTACATGACCTGTAGCCCAGGGCAGTACGTACTGGGAGGGGCTGCCACGTGTCTTGCAGTCACTCTGAGCAAGGGAAGACCCCACTCATGTATTTTACAGAAGGAAGGTACAAGTGCATCTCTGAAGTAGCTGGAGCCAGTGGCCAGTACAGAGTAAGAACAGGGAGGGAAAACTGCCACAGGTCATGGTGACATGCTACTGAGAAGTCTCAACCTTGCTAAGAGGAGGGAGCTTTCAACCCAAGCACTGTCTCTGAACTGGGCGCCAAGGGAAATATTTTTCATGTCACTCTCTTTCTTGTGGGTATTTGATCAATGTTTTCCTCACCCATAGGTGATAGGGAAGAGAAGAGCTCTTTCCTCTCCCTCTTCTCTCCACCTTTTTCCATACTGCAGCTTCTTGATAGCCACGTGGGAGGCTGCACTGCAACCTGCCCTCGCTTTTGTGGCTGCTCTGTAGGCTCCTGCCTCCTCCCCACATTTCATTCTACCTCCTGTCCCCTCCTTGACCCATTCTGTATGTTACTACTAAGTTTATCATTACTCCTATCTCCTCACCACCCCCGCTCCCCCCCAACTGTATCCCATTCAAGACCCTCACGTTTACTTTCAAAAATGTCTGTGCTCCTCTGCTTAATCTCAACTCCCAACTCCTTTTATACTTCTCACTTTCTACTCTTGTCTTCTGACATTTTTCTACAGATCCCACTACAGTTAGCACAAAAACCCTCCTTGTAAGTACCCAACAACGTTCCCCTCTTTCTCTTTAGAAGAGAGGCTGAAAATTCCGGTTATCACCTGTCCATGATCCCACTTAGGCTGAAAAACACTGGGGATAACGAAGCAGCTATTTCTGCGGTATTGCAGTGCTCAATGTAAATCCCATTTCTTGTTTCAAGAAGCACCCAAAAGTGAAACAAAATCCTGCTATTAAATATATGTGTTGTGCAACCAACACTCGAGGAGTGAAGGCCAATGCAAGGAGAAACTCAAGATAGCAGATCCTTCTGAACAAGCCCACTTTGCCTCTTGCAGGGAAGAAAGCAGAACAAAAAGCTAGCACCTTCCAAAGGCACACAGCTTTCAAACCTTTGCAGTATCTCCCAGAACCTGCACACAGATGTCAGTGTCTCTGCTGATCGCAGTCTGCCCAGCAGCTTAAAATTAACAAGATTCTGGTCAGATTCAGAGCTGCTACCATTGTGGTCCTAAGTGGGCGACAGTGAAATTCAAGAGTTGTGTCAATTTGACGTTGTGATTTAAGAAAGGCTTGTAAGACAAAGCACAGTCTCTATGCAGTGTGCTAGGACAACACCTCAGGATGTTAATTTGGACACTTAGTTTGATACATTACTATCTGTAGCCCTTGCATTTTACAGACTCCCAGTTCTGCCTTGTAGGTATCCTTTTCTAGCATGTAAATACTGAGTCAGATAACGCACTTTCATCACTCCCTTTCCCAGTTCAGATTCTCTTCATCACCATTTGCTCTTACAAGACTGAACATGACCTTTAGCCTGCTTGAATAATGTCTTTCAATTACTTTGTGAGCTACTCTGAGTGTGGATCTGGTCTCTCTATGCATTTGCAAGGTGGGATGTGTCTCTGTGGTACTACAGAATTAATAGTGACTTTGGACGATGTGTGCACAGGCAGGCCCACAGGGCTTAAGTGTGCTGTTTAATCTTTACAAAAGGTAAGGGCAGCTATTTCAAACTGTGAAGCTCCGAATAATTGCATCCTAACCCGACTGCATACCAAGCACCCTCTCCCTCCTTCATTTCCACTTCTTACCTCCTTTCTGTCACCCAGAGTGTCACACCATCAGTTTTTACTTGACCTTCTCAAAGACAACTTAAACTTTTAAAACTAAGTCAGTCCTACAGTTACCCAAGAACAAAGCGCCTCCTATTTTAATATTGAAGCTGGAACTCTATTCCATGCCCATGTTCAAGAATTTTTTATTAAATCTTAATGAAGTATGTGCTACTGATCAAATAGCTGCCAAATAGGATCTCCTGGGTTACTAATTTTTCCTCTTTCTTGTGAGTCTCCATCTTCCTAATGTGCCCTCTACCATCTCTGTTCATGTCACTTTGGGACCATTAGACTAGAGAAACTTTCTCTCAAGTATAGTGATTCAATTCAAAAGCAACACACAGGCAGTGATCTCCCTCCAGCCTTTTACACCATCAGATGACCTAAGCCTACTTACAACCGTACTTCAAAAGCTGTTCAGTCTCCCATTGCCAATATGAACAGGCATTCTCAGTTTGCATAAAACAAAAAAATACCTGCATGGACTCCCTGGAAAGACTTATCAGGTCAGTAAGAGCACAGCAGGAAGGCTAGTGTGCTGGACCTTCCCCTTTATTGAAAGAGGTGGCAGCCCTCTGGAAGTAGCAGTGGCAATAAATAAAACCTGAACATGATAGTATAATAGTGTCTTTGTGGAAATGGTCCGGACCAAGCATCAGGACTGTCTGGCACAGATCCGCTATGTTAAAAGGAATAGGGAATAGTCTGCTGCCCTGACTATGCAATGCCCCAGAAGGGCGCAGCGACCTACTGTTCAACTACAGACAACCATCTCTTTCATGCCTTAATCTGTGCCTAACTTCATCATGACACTGCAAGAATGGTGGGCTGTCTGCTTTAGAACAGCTGACAGTGAGAAACGTGGAGAATCTCTAATACTGCAAAGTGCTGACGCATCAGAGATTACACAATTCTCTACTTCTATCGCTAGAGGGTAGTGCAAGCCCTCAGGTCCATTCCTCTGAGAGGAAATGCCCATAAGTCTCCATAGGAAGACCTATAGAGGTCTTCACCGATTTTGTTTTTCCTGGCTCTCGGGAACGCGGCCCAGCAGCGCACACTGTCTGTGCTCAAGACAAAGTGATTTGGAGAGAGGACCTCTTTAGATCAGGGTTTACTTCTGCCTCCCCAAATGCCAAATGCACATCCTAAAATGGGTCTGCTATAGTCTCAAATGAACTGTCTGTGCCTTCTTACAGTTCCCCTCTCTTGTGTTCATTTGGCATTTTTGAGCCTGTCCTTCATTCAGCCAGAAATATTTCTAAGAACCTAATCAATTGCTGTTGTTGACCTTCCGGATACCTTGCTTTTCTTTTTGGTCTCACTGAGAGAGGAAGACAACCTAGCTGAATAGTCCGTAAATCTACTTCAATCTGACAAAGCATCTAAAATGTTGGGAAGTTAGCTACAAACCCAAAAAATGGGAGAAATATTTATTATTTGTGTCTTCAGTAAGATGAAGCCTTCGAAGGACTCAGTGAAAACATCAGTCATGCATTGGGAAAGAAAAGCTGGTACCTAGCATTCTACCATAGCTTCTATTTTTGCAACTTTCTCCCTCATTTCAGGTGATAAAGGAGCAAATTAAAAAGATTTCCACCCTCTCCTCCACTCTGTGCCCCCTCACCTCAACATGAACATGTTTTTGTCTGTTCTCCACCGGTAGCTTGTCACAGTAAACACACCTGACTAAACCCAAATGAGGAAAGGAGGGGTTACACTGAAAATCTGTCTGCACCCTGCTTGCCACTGCAACAGCGAACATACTGCTGCTGTTTATTAGGACAGTGCACTCGGTCAGCTGTACACACAACCTGTTTTACTGTTTTACAACTCCTCCTGAAAGGAGATTTTCACCTTTCTCTCCTTTCCTCCGATACCCACTTGCTGAGAAGTACAAGACAACATTTACATGAGAAGTACCAACTTCACAATAAGACTGCCATTAAATTGCCTTCAACTTAAATTACTTGTATCATGTGACACAACTTCTACTGTTCTTTGATCCTGCTCATTTTAACAGAGGAAATAACAGCATCTATTCACAGGTGCTTATGAATATGTTTGCAGCAATTGGCCAAACTCGGAACAAGGGACACAGAAGCAGAGTATGCTGGTAGAAGAGGTTTTACCTGAGATGCCTCCACTGCTCCGAACACTGCCATGGCCAATGCTGAGCCGCTCATATTCCAGTTTCATGTTCCCAAGGTCTTCTCCTGAAGGTCCTTCACTGGCAAAAGAATTGGCCTCAATGCTTGAGCCTGGAGACCGTTTGGCCTTGCGACTGAAAAGCCCACTGGCAAACCGTTTTCCTTGCTTTGAATTGGCCTGTGCATCTTCTTTCTTCACATCACGAATAGACTCTCTGGATTTGGATTTATTTTTCAGATCCATCTGAATCCGGGACAACAGTTTCTGAGGGCTCCGATTCGTCTTGATCAAGTTCTCCAGAGGTGGATCAATTTCTGGGAACTCTTGCTCCAATGTGACTAAGTCATTCAGAAACTGATTTAACCGTTTCTTTGACTCACTTGTTTCCTCCTTTTCCATGTTCCCCTGATTATCCTGCCGGTGTCGTGAAGCCCACAGCATCATATCACCACGGGCTGCCCCTGCCACTAAACCATACTTGGGGTTAATGAACTTCCGAGCTACGGTGGAGGAATGAAGGCCTGGCTTTCCAATTCCGAGAAGGATTGGGTTAGCAATACCCAGTTCCTTGTAGAAATTAACTTCCTCTGAGATGGCATAGAGCTCACGGAACTCAATGTCAAACATCTCCACGTGCTGTCCTGTCAAGACTAGCAGGATGTTTCTGTCAATGTGGGATGAACTCCATGTGAAGCTAAGAGTAAGAAACGGAACTAACATTAGATTTTTGAGTGTATACTTGCCCCAGCCCACCTAACAATATTTAAGACACTACATGGGAATTGCACTGTGCCCATGTGTGCTTGACAAGATGGGTCAGGATATACATGAAACTCTTTATTATTGTTCTTCATTAGGCATGCAGACCAGATCTAGAAAAGGCCCTAAAACTCAACACTGCATCAATATGAAGAGTCTTCAGACTGAAAACCTCACTGAGGAGAACTGAGCACAGTGGTTGGTGGGGAGTTCTTGCAGACTAACACCTGATGCAGTGTGGAACTATCTCTAGCTCAACCAGCATGGGCATGTTCTGTTCTCTCAGGAGCAGCTTGTGCTCTATGCCACCTTCTCCGCTGTCCCACCCCAATTTCCACAGATGTCACCCAGATTACAGAGGCTGGTTATCTAAGAAAGGGAATAACATGAGAAGAAGACTCTCAAGCAAAGCCACAAGCCATCCTTACACAAAGAATGTAGCTTTGCCTTAAGCAAGAGCAACCCACCTGTATGATCCAGTGGCCACCTTTTCACCATCCACCATCAGGAATCGGGATGCCAACGTGCCTTTGATCTTCCCTGCTGGCATATAGAACCCAACTCCTGTCACAGAACGTATGCGGATATTCTAACAGGGAGGTGAAAAGACAAAACGTCACAATAAATAGGACAGAGAATTAGAAAATTGCCAGCTCCAGGTCTTAACATGTCACTCACATTATCTCACTACTTCTGGGACTACAGCTCATTTTGTATCAGCCACCAGAAATCAGAAGGGCTGCAGAAAGGAAAGCATAGTGCTGCAAGACCTGTTGTCGTGCCCTGTTTATGCAAGTCACTCCCCTCCATTAGTTTACAGCTGTTCAATGGGTCAGCATCTTTGTAACCCTGTCTGCTGTCTTCAGCTACTCATCTTACCCACTGGCAAGACAATGCTTTACAAATCAAATAATCCTCCACCTCCAGTCTTGTGCTGTAGCTCAGAAGGCCCAGCCTAGTTCAGGGGAATAAATCAGAGGAAGCTCCGAGTCACATCTGCAACTTTTTTGAATCCTGATGCCTATTCCATGGCAGCTCTTCTCCAGATTATGTCAGTAGGACCACAAAACCAAGGAACTTTGCAACACCTATGCAGTGTAAAAGACACAGTTATTTGGAGGGTAATGTATGAGACAGGTCTACGTTAGGTTATTTTTGAGATTGTGTTCCGATTCCCAACAATACATGGCTTGACAAAACTGGGCAAATTAGAAGACTGGACAATTTAATTATTACAGAAGAGAGGAGGAAACAATTCTACTGCTCAAAAGATAGATATTTCCTGTCTGTTGTAACAAAAGGAGAACCCTGACATCTATAATTTTGCTAAGAACCCCAAATAGTTACAGTGTTCACTGAGATTCCTCACTGTTCAATGAGGAGTGAAAAAACAGAACTTTCTTTGAACAAAAGCAGTAAGTGTCTCTGCTGATGTCTTGAATAGATGATCAATGAAGAATTTCTGAAGGAGAGGAAGAAAAACTTTTCATTAAACGAATGGAAGTAGTTAGAAAAAGGTAATACCTCTCCCCAAACCTCCTGTATCACACCCTTTGGCCAGCAAACCTACAAGTAACAAACCAAAACACTACCGGGCACAGAAAAAAATCCACATTTAAGGTACATGATTTTCAGCAACAGGTGTGTGCTGAAACTTATACAAGACTCTACTTGCACACTGGACTGAGTGTTATTTTGCTCATGGGTCCTGGCTGTATAAGGCTGAATTGCAAAACTGTCTAACATGAAACACCCCCTCTCCTCAAAACTCAAAAGCATTGATTGTCAGTATAAATTTTGAGCAAATTATCTTGTTGTCTGACGTGCAAATTTAGACCATTTTCTTCATTCCACTATCCATTTCTGTAAGAATTCTTTAACAATGAAAAGCTAAAAGGTATTGTGATCTGGAGTAATAAATCCAGGGTTGGAAGTCAGATAGTCCCACGTGTAATCATAGTTCTGGCACTATACCATGTGATGTTCTGGGAAAGTCAATTCACCTTTGTTTCACTCTTCCCCGTCTGCAGAGCAGGAGAATCATGAGGATTTGGCTAATGCCAGCACAGTCTCAGATCCCACAAAGAGCTAAGCCCCGTTATTATAAACCTCCCTGACAGCTTAAATATTGATAGGGTATAGAAATCAACATGCAGGAATAAGCGATTATAAGAATGCAGATTTCTTTCAAGAAACATTTTTCTGAATATAACTCTTACCTTCTGAATCTGCTTCTATTTCCCCCACTAAAATACAGCAGTGGCAGTACAAATTCTGACTAACAGTAACTGATGATACTACCATTTTGCATTCATCTATTGCTTGATCTGTCTGGAGTCCTGTGTGGGCATTAGCTAATTAATGCTCCCAACACTGCTGAAAGTATTATTACCCTGTTTTAAAGATGTGGACCCTGAGAGAGAAAAAGATGAAGTGACTCGCCCAAGGCCTAGCAGTGAGTCATATGTGTGGGATGCTGAATGCAGGTTGGGTAGAGCATGGGAGAAAGGGTGCCCTTTCCAGTATTTAAAATAACATTTGTTGGCTGGCTGATCACCTGAAATATTTTTTCCCTTGCTGAGTAAAGTTGGATATGGGATTTGCCAAACCATGGAATACTGACTGCAAGTGTCAAGAAGGACTTCTGTTCTTCAGTCAACAGCTCTGATGTATCACGTACCTTTACAAACCAAGAAGTATCAGCCTGTGTGAGCAGAAAGTTTCTTAGCTCGCAGCAAGTGTGGATTTTATTTTGTTTGTATGCTATATTACCTTCTTTTGGTGGAAAGAAAGCACATCTGAATTTCTGCAGTAACTGAGCTACACATAACACTTAGAAAGGCACAGAGGGGATAGAACCAAACAGCTGAACACATAAACCTCCTTGAACAAAGTAGGCACAGGAGTGCATAAATACATCTTGAAATACAGAGAACAAGCACAAAGTCATATAAACATCAAGTCACTTAACAGGTTATTTGTATAATGTTTTGTGCCTTGAAGGATCTTGGAGCATTTGCAGACTGATATATCAAGCTGTACAGAGGAGGAACAAGCCTGGGTTTGTGTACTGAAGACTGCGCAACAACAAAAGAGGAAAGACAAATATAAATGAGGTGAGATTTCAGCCATTTTGGGGGGCACTAATGTTACAGTAATAATAAATACTTTGGGTAGAAGACCAGTTAGTTCACCAGATTGAAGTGACCCCTCCATATCTATATTCTTGCAGAAGCCTGCTTAAGGTTTGTCTTATCTTGGTTTATGGAAGCTGCAGTCTGCATTAAATTTCCATGTCTCCTTTACACAGGCTTGCACCACTCCTCACCACAAGCAGTGACTAACGCCTCCCTGGCAGCAACTTAATATGGACTGGTGACAGTCAAGCCTGACAGAGTATCCTAATATAAACAGTGAAGGAATCAGTCTTTCTTGCTTTATTGTGACGCACTTTTAAACCTCACCCTGAATCCACAGAAAGTTAAATTAGACCCAGTTTAGAAAGTCAGTAATAGGTTGTGTTGTGACTGACACTTGACAGACTTGGGCAGCAGTGCTCACAAGCTGGGATTGAGTACAGGATACACAATACAGACCCTAAAGCGAAGCGTTGTAAGTACTTCCACCAGGGAATCCTGTGTGTAGCTTCCCTCTTGGAACCACTGATACATATGTTGCAAAGCAAGCAGGGATCTTTATTTCAAGTTATGATGGATGGCATGAACGGCCTCTATAAACTAACAGATGTAAACCAGATAAAGCAGAGGCAACAGACAAAAGCAGTAGTTGACAGATGACAGTGACTCAACAGTCCCTTATATTGACTGTTTTTAAAAATGTGGAGATCCTCTTCCTGCTACCCCTGGAAAAACCATATCCGTTCAGTCAACAGAATCTGTCGGGGTAGCTCCTGTCTTTGTTTTCTTGTACTACTGCTTCTCTTGAGCACAGGGCTGGGGGGAGGGGCAGATGCCCATTATTTCCCACTTTAAAATTCTAGATAGAGGTACCATATAAGGAGGAAAGAGGAAGAGAGAGGAACTCATGTGGACAGGACCACAGTAACAACAGTAAAGGAATTTTTTTTATTCATGGTCTGCACGATTCTCATTTCTGGTGATCAGACCTCTAGGTCAGAGAGATAGGTGGTAGGTGCTCATCTTACACAAGGGCACAAAAGCAGCCACAATCTGCAAGGAGCCACCAAGTAATGCTGGGAAATACTATGGACTTATCCTGTGTGTTTGCCCTGAACAGGTTTGGAAAAGGCACGCTTGTTGACAAAAACCTGCAGATATTCAAGTGGAATAGGATGGAATGCTGCTGCCTGGACCTGGCCTGCCAAGGTCATTCCTGGATGTTATTTATTTGCATTTTTGTAAAAAGAGAGCCTTGTAAGCCCCTGTTTTCAAAAGGTCACAAGCAGCCTAGAAGAATTCTCTAACAGGTAATAAAAAAACCCAACAGCACTGCACCACATTACATTCAGCTTCTCCCTCACTTGAGTTAGGAATTAATGAAGAAAGACATGAAATACTGAAATGAAATTCCAAAGTTTCTTTGGCAGAAACTTTCACGAATTCCTAGAGTGAAGGGAGGAACTCCTTACGTGTTGGAAAAATGAGTGTGAAAGTTAACATGAAGGTGAACTTCCTATGGGTAACTCATTCCTCGGGCTTGCTTGGAGCTCAAGGTGAACTCCCTGTCTTTGAGCAGCAGTGTCTATTACTGGAGTCTTGGTTAGCAGAAGCAGAGGGAGAAGTCATCTGAAAACTGGTGAGAACACTCACCCTCAGGTCAACAAAAAGAGAACTTTTGTGGCGCTATGAATTTTATATCTATGAGAACTTTGATTCATTGTGAACTCCGAAGAACACTCCTGTGTCAAACGTAACAGAAGTCTGGCAAACCATGTCCTGTGGGCTCAGGAAGCCATACAAGACACACTCTTACTAACATCCCAGGATGAATGTGCTGATGGATGAACTTAAATGCATTTCTACTGATCTGTGGCTTTCAGACAAAAATTGAGGTTTTCTCATTTCATGCCTGGAGTCAGCGAAGAACTTCTTGTCTTTGCAGGGTGAGGTACTGTTTTCCTATGGCAGTATCCCTCCTGTGAGACTGTCAGCAGGTCATACCTTGCCATCTCAAAATGATACAATAGCCAGGAATTCTGTGAAAACGCCCAGCACTGTATGCAGACAAAGAACAAAATCCTGTGTTAACACTAAATCTCCCTGTATTAGGACCATTGAAGTATTCACTCTGCATTGGATGAGCAGGGTAAGGAAACAAAAGTGCAGGAATCACAGAACAATCTGAGCATCTGGTGATGACAGAAGACAGAATTAGCATCCTAACCCTGCAGCAACAACAGCCCATGGTAGTGTGTCATCTCTTTCTCTCTTTCCCTGGGATCAGAACTTGCCTCTAAAACTTAAAGTCACATCCCACACTGCTGCAATTTTCTGACAAAAAGTCGTCCTGTAAATCTTGCACAGGCATTCCAAAGGAAAGGTGGGAAGGAGGGCAGGAAGGAAGAGCATGCAATTCCTTTGCTGACAAACTGTGGCCCACTGGTGAAAATCTTTTAGAAGAAAGCAAAATGGTTACACAAAAAGACAGTGTAAGGAGAGAGTGTTTTCCCTGTTGCTGATCACTAGATGAGGATTTCTGCCATACTGACCCAAGCAGCAGCATAGATACATCCAAGGCAACTTTGGGCAGGATACTAAGAGGCCATCTTCCTTGAAAGGCAAATGACTTTTTTGCCCATTACAGGAAGACTCTTCCCAGTCCTTCCATAGACAGGAATAAACTGCATTGACCTTAACAAGATTAACTAAACCCTTAGCCACACTGGAAAAGGAATACAACCTTAAGGGGAATTTAAGATGCAGTATGAGATAGCTGGGAAAAGAGGGGAAAAAGTTGAAGGACAGCACTCTGTGCACTGGAGCTCTGCAGAAGAGTCAACAACAAGGTCAAAGCAGGATGTTAATAAGTTCTTCTCAGTGGACCTCCTTCAGCTAAGCTTGTATTTGGATTTTTTTTAGCTGACGGACTCTAATGAAAAACATAGCAAAGGCTGCTGTAAGAGAAGGGAAGCACTGAGGGGACACACTAGAGTTTTCTCCTGCTTTTGATGACATCAGTTTGAACCCTGCCTCTTTGGAAAGGGCAACACAACTAGGTTGCTGCAGGACCTAGTCACTGCTGTAGCACCTCACTGTGATGATTGGTTTTGTGTAAAGTCTATGTAGATACTTATGGAGAAAGAGGTAAGAGGAAGAGCAGAAGGGGACCTCTTACTGTTTAAAGACAGAGAAGGCAGACAAAAAGGAATTAATCTCTCTAATAGCATTACAACTTTTTCTAAAATGCCAGGGCATCTTCTCATTCACTCTGTCCAGGAGTTAAAATATGCAGTACTGAAGGCATCAATCCTGCACATGATGACAAGTGAGAAAAGTACTGGGAATCAGGTACAGGAGCAAATGGAACTACTGCTGTGATTTCACAGTCTCATACCAAAGAGACTTGAAGCCTAGGCCACAGAATCCTCCTGAAGCTTGAAACAGGTCTATTATAATGATGTCTGTGTCTTGCTTTCAAAGACACCAGAGGAGAGAAACTTCCATCTCTGTTTTGGAGAAAGATAAGAAAGCCGCTCAGCTGGACGTCTTTTCTGATGAAGTCCAGAAACTCAGAGCAGAGTGGCAGTTCACAGGAGCACTGTTCAGATATGTAAGTAATTTTCATCCTGATTTAAGATGGTTCTCCTAAAATGGTTAATATGCATCTCTATAACCTTCAGAGCTCCTGAAGTTTTGGTTGTGTTTTTGAAAAACTATTAATTATTTATGAAGATCTCCAGGCACAAAGGCACCTTTTTTTCCCCCACCGCTCAGAACTATGCTCCTCAGTCCCTTATGTTCTCAGGCAAAGGAGGTCTACAAGCTCATTCACTTTCAGATGATCACTGCTGGGTAGGAAAGTCTTGATTTCAGAGAGTGTTATGTGTCCTATGACTGGAATCCATGCAGACAACAACTCAAAGAGCTACTCTGGACTCTAGTTTGAATCCTGGCATAGGAGACTCATGGGAGTTTCCTCAGACAATTTTCTTCCCAAATAGAAACTTTTAGGTCACAAGATCCAAGAAACCACACAGACCCCTGTCTCAGGTGACAGGTAAAAACCGAAAATATTTATTTTCTCTTTCCTTCTGTATTAGCAAGCCTCTCTCTTATCCCTCTACACTCCATCAACACCTGTCTAAGTGCTGTGATGTGAATACAGGGAGGAAGAGATGTGTTTGCCTGGTCTAGAGAGTTCCAAGATTCATTACAACTGAAAAAAAGGCCACTGACTTGCAGGAGGTAAGGGTTCAGTACTGAGTCTCTTACCCGTATCTGCAAGTCACTGAGGTCAAGGCATCTGCACATTTCCAGGAAGAGCTTCACACCCTCCTCATCTAGGATTATATAGACTGGGATCCAGCGCTTGTATGCAGCATCAACAATGTCGCGGAAGATGTCCAGGTCTGTAAATACATCCATGACCACTGCAATAATCTGGAAACAAAAAGACAGTAGACAGACAACTGAATAAAATATTAGGAACTGAAAGGGAGGCCCATCAAACTGGGGCAAAATAAAGATGAGCACTGATATCAGAATACAGAGGAGGAGGATATAGGGGAGACAAAAGCACAGGATGTACATGCCCAAGCACTACCAATAATCTTGTAATTTTCTGTCTTCACTCCTGCTGCACTTTGGAAGGAACTTAATAGATGCCTTTGAAAGTTCTCCTTCTGCTAGAGAAAGATGGCTTATTTCAGCAGTCTGAGGGATGCCAAAGCCAAATACCTGGTTCTTCCTCAGTATTGTGAAACTTCCATTGAGTCTCTAAGAATCCACTTAAACAAAGAAGAACACTGAAAATACATTGAAAAAGAAGAGTGAAAAACACAGCTCTAAGACTTAATCAGAAGGTGAGTAACAGAAGAATGAATATGCAGTGGAGTCAAGGCCTGAATCCTCAGCCATAGTGCATAGTGCAGACAATAAGAATTTTATTTTCCTTTTTTCCCCAAATCCCAGTCAGAAGTCTGCTCTCAGGCCTGGCTTCCTGAGGAATGTCTTACAGAGCTCAAACATTAACACCCCATATTTCTCAGGAGGAAACTGGAGTGTGTTCAAGATTTAGAGGCAAAATGATTGTTCCCTTTCTTCACATGTATGTTTTTTCTGGTATAAAACTAATCTGTCTTTCCAGGCATAGATTTTACATGAAAGCAAGGTTGCACTTGCATGACAGACAAGAGTGAACATTCATAGGATGAGTAACAACAAAACCAAGGTTATGGGCAACTTTAATGCTGATCTTACACGTTTTGTCTTTCTTTCTGTATGTTTTACACAATTAGAAATATCAATTAACTTTTCTGCCTGAAAGAGTTACTCTCCTCAGCATTTGGAAGGCTATGAATGAAGGAAACACTGTTTTCCTAGTCTCACTAGGAAACATCAGCTTGCCAGGACAGAGTTCTCATGTTGACCATACGCTGGGAATAGATGTGCCTAAATTTTAATTTCCCAGGTGCTGGGGTCACAGTGACGAGCCAAGCACATACAGGTGTGAACAGAACTGAAGACTGGATCAAACAGTAGGATTTTCTTCACTCTAAGCTTGGAAGAGATGCAGCTCAAGTTGCAGAAGCCCCCTGCAGAAGGGGGAATAATTTTCACCAAAGACCTCTTTCCTTTGAAAAATGTCCTTAAACAAATTGCTTTGGGGAAAGTGATGCCACAGTAAATGTCCCCTACTGTGTTTGCTAAGTCTGCTTGTATGGCCAACAACAAACAACACATCTGCTCCGCCAGGCCCCTTCCGTCAACAGTGCTTACACAAGCTTTGCTTTGTTAGGAAAAGAAGAGTTGATATTGTGTTTATGCTTATCATTAACATGTAGGTTCCCAATACAGGTCAACTACTGTGGAGCTACAGTATAAGCTAATAGTAAGTCCCTTGCTAACTTCTGCTAGGCAGAACTGGATTTCAGGTCACTTCCCAGCACAAAGCAACAAGATGCAGGGAATGTTACTAGAACCTTTGAAAATTAAAATACAGTGAACTCGTGCCGCTTTATTCCTGAACAACTTCACATATAGACAGATAATTAAAGGTGTGAAGAGTTCATGCATTAAATCTGGCCTGTTATGCTTCCTCTCCCCTCCCCACACTGTGGTATGGATGTAGTAACTCAGGAGTAAGGATGCCAGGTAATATTCATTTGAAGTAAGAACATCCACATCAGGAATTGATCAAGAATTGACAACAGAAATGTGAATTTGTTTCCATCCCCTCCATTTGCAATGAGTCCAATGACTGCAGAAATTACACCACGTCCTGGACAAACCATTAATTGTTAGTACTGGCCTTGCAATATGAAGGATGGTTCCCTCCAGGCTTTGGGGCCCTGGGTCAGTTCAGGCCTCTTCGCAAGACTGTGGATTAAACCCATGAAAACCATAGTTCTGTATGAAAAGCAGACGAGCTGCCTCGCAGGTGGCACTTCCAAGCCAGCAAGACGTGAGGTGGGCAACCCCACTGCAGCTATGTGAGTCTTCTCAAACCCCTGCTACAGCTGGTGATCTGTCCAAGTTACCTAGGAGTGCTGCCAAATACAGTGAGTCAGAGCACGAAGGTCTACCCCTGCAAGAGGTTTTCCCCACTCCTCTACCTATCCAATGGATAACACCTTATCTATAGGCCCATAGGTGTGCCTAGCTCTTCACTGGTATTTACATGTTGGCAAGCACGAACTTGCCAATCTCACTGCGGCAAGGTAGCTTAATTAACATATGTTTGTAAAACACTGATGATAAGCCACCCACAGACATGTGCCACATATTACTAGTATCTGTTTAGATCCTCTGCCCCCCCCTGAAAAAAACCAAAACAACCAAAACTTGCTCTCCTCTACTGAACGAAAAGCTGCTACCTTGAGACTTCTTTTGACAGGGCCAGCTCAGCTGAACACAGCTGGCACAGTTATCTGTGAAAAGGGCCATTAAACACTTGAAGAGTTGTTAAACACAAAACCACATTTTGACTGGGAGGGCACAGTTCGTCCAGTCAGTGAAAAAATGAAAACCTACAAAGGAACTAAGTACTTTTAGGTGCCAGGCACAGCTATCGAAAAGAGCAGTTTCCCAGTCCTTGCACCTTCTGTGGAGGCATTTGCAGCAACGCAAAGAGGCTGTGAAGTTGCACTAAATCGGAGTGTAAGCATTTTACGGCTTCTGGCTCTTCTAAATGACCGATCGCACCGGTCGCTGAACAGGATTACGTGGTGTGCACTTACTTCTGTGAGCAGGGTGCTGAGCTCACCCGGTGGACTGATGCCTCTCTGGGAAGTTTTTTGTGTTTCCCAGCAGATTTGGTTTTAACNGGAGGGAGCGGGTGGAGGAGGAAATAACTCCTGAGTTAGAAACCAGAAAAAACAGAAAGCAACAAAACTAAGAGCAGGAATGAAGTCTTATGCTGTTATTCCCTTTCCCCAGGGGAGATGTCAGCTCTGAGGGGGGATCATTTCCTGGGCAATCTTCCCTGGAAACTCCACCCAGACCCAGAAAAACCTCAGGATTTCCCCCTACTTATTAAGCGCAAACTCCTGTAGTATCACAGCTCGTTGGTTTTCTTGCCAGAGGTGCCCTGTCACCGCTGACAGTCCTTTCCATCCAAAGATAAATAGAAGGAGCAGGTGTATCTTGTCTGGACTCTGGCTGCTCACAGTCAAGACTGGATGGTGTTGAGACCACAAAAAATAAAACCTAAAAAACGCAACTCCACCAACTTGCTGCCCTGTCCTTAACTAGGGATACCTGCACGTACGGGGGGGCGGCTGGCACAGCATCACGACCTGTCTTCCCCTGAGCCAGTGAATCACGAGAAGCAGGACATGGGTACCAAATCCCAACTCGGGGGCGGTGCAGGGCTTTACCACCATCCTGGGCACCAGCGTTGGCAAGCTGTAACGTGACCGGCATAAACCACAGGGCAAGCCCTGCTTGGTGGGTGCCAGCCAGCTCGTTGGGCCAGCGTGCTGCCCCGGCCTCGGCGGGGGTCAGTGAGGACAGCCGGGCCGCAACGGGCCCTCGCCTCCCTCCCAGCCCCTGTGCCCCGCAGCCAGGCCCCCTGCCCGGGCGGCCCAGGCGTGAAGGCAGCCGGGGGTGGCCCACGGCGTGGCAGCCGGGCCCTACCTTCTGCGCCTGCTGGATCATCTCCCGGACCACCTCCTTCAGGTGGGGTGCGCCCTCCTCCTTGCGGGGGTGCGTGAAGAGGGCCACCCGGCTGATGCCCCGGTAGAAAGTCTTGTCGGTCCAGCCCAGGTCCAGCGGCGGCACCTCCGTGTCCGAGCAGTCGGGCCAGTAGGCCAGCGACAGGGTCTCGCCGTCGGGCCCCCGCACCACCTTGCCGCCCTCCCGGGGGTCGTCGTATCCCCGCCAGCTGCCCCGCAGGGCCTGCAGCTCCCGGCTGCAGAGAAAGTTGCGGAGCTGCTCCTTCCTCAGCGCCTCCCGGTAGGCCGCTTCGCCCCGGGTCACCAGCGCCTCCAGGGCCCGGCGCTGCTCCTCGCTGTAGTAGAAGCGGGCCTGGGCCTCCGTCACCTTCTCGTTGACGTGCGAGTCGTCCAGCAGCAGCACCTGGGACTCCGCCATCCTGCCGGCACCCGCAGCGCCGGCCGCCCGGGAGCCTGCGCAAGGAGGGCAANCTGCCCCTCTGTCCCGCCCAGGCCCGTGCCGCTGGGCGATAGGGGTGTTCGCCCCCCGGCGTGGCTGGCACCGGGGGCCCTGCCCACAGCCCTCGGAAGAGAACCAGGCCTGGGCTGTGGGTGAACTTTGGGATGCAGAGGCAGAAGTCTGTTTAAGAGGGTTTCCCCCCTTTTTCAGATCTGGCAGCCACCTGAGGGGTGCTCGTGGGGTGAGGGGGGACATAGGTGGGGCCGAGGACATGGGCAGAGCACAATGGTGGCCGCAAGCCGTGGTCCATGGGGTGTAGCTGGCTGCTAGCGGCCGTCTCCAAATCCACTTACAGAGCAGCAGCAGCAGCAGCTCCGCGAGCGACTCCAGAGAAGCAGGAGGTGGGTGCCCTGCTTACAGCTGGGAAGATGGCAGGGCGATTTGCCCGAGGCTGCCCAGCAGGCTGGTGTCAGAGCCAGGAATAAACCAGCCCTGCACACCGCCACTAGCTGGGAGCGTGAATAAATACCCCCGGCTCGGCACATGCATCCCAGCTGGATGGGGGGATGTAATGTTAAATCGTGACTTTTACATGGTATGCAATAGTTGCTGGGGGCCTTCATCGAGCTTCAGGCCCCACTGTGGTTTGCAGTGCATACACAAGGGATAAAAAGCAGTGCTTCCCCCTTGCAGCCCAGGGACAGAGCTGGCAAGGATGAGCAAAGGAACAGGGACAAGGGGATAAAGGCAAGGCAGTGGTGAAATACAAACATTCAGAGTCATTTGCAGTGCTTTACATATGTGATTAGCCCAAAGTGCACACATGCACAAAAAACCTGTAGGGACAGAGCTGTGGGAGATGCTCTATCTCCTCTCTACAAGCAATCACCTGTGTTCAGTGTGAGTTCGCTTCAAAATCTGAGGATGAGGTAGGGCACCAGAGCTCATCCTGTGCTGTTTCTCTCCTTTAGGTAGAAGGGAGAATTTTAGTATTCCAGACTGCCATCAATAGGTTTTCCTAGCATGAAATTAACTTAAAATTTGAAATTGCACTTTGCAGAGGTCTGCGCATCTGCCTATCAAGTCCCCTTTAAAAATTAATTTTGGTATAGGTTCTTTCAGCCTCATTTCTGATGGAAATGAGGCTTATGTGGTCATGGTGTCTGCATCTGTCTGCCTGTCTGTCCATCTCTCTAATAACTTTTGAACCCCCTGGATGATTTCAAACAAGTTTGGCAGAAGCATAATTACATCCCTACAGATTCTGTGAAAATAAATGGCCTGATAGCAAAAAACAGACCCTATCGCAGTCCCCAACAGGGAAAGTTACAGCATGGTTCATGCCTTAGTAGACTACAGATACTCCGTGAAAGTGAAAACACTCTTAAGTGCCTGATCTGTATGAAAAGCTTCAAATTAAGTTTATGTCATCTTAGACACCCTAGTCAATCAACCACAATATACAACTACACAGGAGATGCAGCTTTGTTAGTTCCAGTGCTCACTAAACTAGTTGTTGGGTTTTTTCCTGTACCAGAGGCTGCCATCAGCTCTGCTACTTCATGTGTGTCTAAATAAAATCTCTTTAATCCTAGGTGCTCTATTCATTCGTAGCTGCACAATGTAATCCTTTGTGTTCAGCTAAGGCTCCCACATGAAAGCAAGAGTAGGTTCACAAATATATGTTTAGTTTTATATTTAAAAGCAAGTGAACGCTTCCCACATCTAAGTAAAAGCAGCAGAGATTTTGCAGTTTGTTGTGATGAAAAGTTTAGCCTCCATTTCTCACTTTAAAAGACAAGGTGTTGTCTGTGTGTTGATATGATAAATAGGGGCAAAGAGTTGTGCAAAAGCTGAGAGAGACCCTTTCCCAATGCGTGCATGTGTCCTGTCCCCCCTAGCCCCCCCTATTCTCACAGCATTACATTCCAACAAAGCATTATTTCCTACGTGGAGTCTTTATAAGGTCTCATGATTCAGTTCCTTTTGATATACCCTGACCCTCCAGCTGAACAGCCTCACCTCAAAGACTGGTAAAAAGGGTTGTGCAAACAAACTGCCCTCTCCGTCACAGAGGTAACCCAACCCTTCGGGACTGGAGAAGCAGAAACGTGGCAGGCAGGGTGGGGGGAAGTCCTTGTGCCTGGCCCTGCTCCTCTGGCGTCAAGGAGTGAATTTCATTTCCAACTGGAGAAGAGGGTCATTATTGTTTCACCTCAGGTTCTCCTCTCTGCCCTTAGCACTGGCTCAAGAGAAAGAAGAAAGGGGAAGCCTACTTCTGAATTGGCCTGAGGCAGCTGCAGAACTGCACTATCAGTCCTTTGATTTATTTTGTTCCTGGGGATTACTCGCTGGAGGGGCTGCGCGTGTGTAGGCAGGGTTGGGTCTCTTTGCTTTTCACCTTTGTTTGGGTGTCGTCCCTGCCGAGTCCTGCTTAAGGTCTTGCTGACTTTCCTGGTCTGGTTCCAAAACGTTTCCCAAAGGATGTAAACTAACCTATCAGGAAATATTACCTCTTATTGTAACCCTCCCCCAACCCCATTACAGTGTTTTAAATCTTCTGCCTTCAAACACCTCCCACGTATATTCTGGTTACTTGGGCCTAATTGCTTCACTTTCCTTTGCGAGGCAGTGCAGGTTGTGTATTAGATAAAGATATGACACCTTATATTTAGCATTAATTGTAACCGCGCTTGTCCTGAGCATACATCTTTCTCACCAGTCCTTCCTGTGTAATTTCAGTCCCTAAATAGCCCATCTCATGATATATTCTTTGATAAATTTTCCAGCAGTGTTTTTCTTGTGACATAAACTGCTACAAGCTCTTGTTATAAGCCTCTGGGTGCTCCGCTCTTTAGGAATAAAATTCTCATGCCTTCCCCCTCACCTTTTCTTTATATCTTATTTCTCCCAAGAGCAGTCAGCACCTGCATGCAAAATAGGAGTAAAAGCAGGGGAAGGTATTAAAAAGAAAGGATCATTTTGTGATAAAGTGGTCGAGAGCTGTGTAGCAGAAGCCTTTTTTTGAGGGGGGGGTATCCTTCAAAACAAATCGACATGATTTAGCAAAATGTCTCTGATCAACCATACTACCTATTGGGTTTTTGTTTTGTTGTTTGTTTATTTCTCCATAAAAACCAGCAACTGGTTAAAAATGAGTTTTGCGAAGAAAACAGGGTGTCTTAAATGATGGAGGATACAAGAGAGTGCTTTCCACTTCTCAGTGTCCCAGCTGCAGGTTAGTCTGAGGTGGTGGGGCTTTGCTGTCTTAAAATGGAAGGGTAAATAAACAGGTGCCTGGGCCATGATTGTTATTAAACACTACACTCCTTCCCTGTGCTGGCTGGCACCACAGCAAGACTTGCAAAGGCTTGGTGAAGATTGCATCTCCTCAACTCTTCTATGCAGCCAGGATCCAGGAGTTTGTTTGAAGACTATTATGTGCACAGCAAGCCACGCTCTGCTGGTCCTGAGTCTGAAACTTCATTTGCCAACCCAGCGCAGGAATGGGTGCATTAGTCACGTCCAAGTCCTGGCAGAGCTAAGAACCCTGAAACAAGATGATTTCAGGGTGGAGAGGAAGAAGTGTCTGCCTTCACCGTTCTCCCTCCAGCGACCCGAAGGGCTGCAGGCGGTGGAAGGTAGGTGTGTCACTTCTGCTGCAGCAGTGACAGACTGCAATCTGGAGGATGAAGAAATGCTTTCAGATGCTTCCTTTCTGTCATATTACACTGCCTCATGGAGAAAAACTAGCTGCTGAATTGGAGAATTGCCGCAACTGAGTCAAGTGCTTCTGGCCTCCCACTCAAGTTTTTCAGCTGTTGTTTCCATGTGAGAATAAATAGGTGAAAGAGTCCTCTAAAGAGAGCAGAAAGGAACAACTGTGTTCGTGGGCTCATTTCTTGCAGCAAAGTTATTTGCTGACTGAGCATGCACAGAAAGGCCTTTAGCTGTTTTCCCGGCTGCTCCCATTCACAAGGCAAAGGTTTGAGGCAGTTTCCTGTAAGAAATAGTGCTGACCCAGGACTCTTGCTTAATCTTTCAACTCCCAGATAGTCAAGGACTCAAAACTGGTTGCAGTTTTGAATTCAGCTGAGCTATCCTGCAGGGTCTTGGCCAAGTCATCTGCTGTGACCCAGTTCTCTACCTGTAAAACAAGGAAAATACTGCTCTGCCTCACAGGACTGCTGCAGGGAGGAGCTTAAAAAATAAAAACCCAAACCAACGTCATCTATGTTTACTTTGGTTTCTCCTGGAAGGAGAGGGGGAAAAAAATAAGACAAAAAGACAGCTGTAGAGTCCTTTTGCACATGAGCCAAACCGTGAATGGAAGCTTTTGCTAAAGAAAATAGTGAGGAATAAGCAATGCTGTCTCTGAATAGGGTGCTTAATTGCAACTATAATTATGTAGCTCTCAAATCACAGTGTGCTTTATAGACAAAGGAACACCAGGAATGGGGTCACTGATATGTTAAGGCAGAAACAAGTCTGCAGCATGGTGTACTTACTGGTGTACTGGCCACCTGTCAGTGTGCATTGCTACCGACTCTTTGGAGAAGGCTCAGGTGAGAGTTGATGGGGAGTGGAGCAGAGAGGGAAGGCTGAGGTAGGTGTCCCAGGAAGAGGCCAAAGGGATGGGAAGCAGACTGGCAGGAAGCAATTAGTGGAACAATCTTGATATGGTGGAGCAGGCCACCAGCCACTGTGGCAAGATGATGTGGGAGATGGAGTTATGTGCTGATGACGAGGACGAGATGTCTCAGTGCTATATGGTAGGTAAGAGGGAGTCAGTGGAAGGAATGCAAGAGACATAATATGTCCAATTCATTTGAAAAGCTGCATAATCCATGGAGAAAAGGAGAGCAGTGGGAAGCTGAGATGAGCCTCTGGCATCCACAAAGTTTTTGCCATCCTGGAAGATGTCTGAAAAAAAAGCCATGGCAAAAAAGGAAACCCTGTTTTATATAAGGAGGGAGAAAAATAGAACTGTGAGGCTTGGCTATGGGGAGAAGTTAGAAGTGGGCCCTAAACTACAAAAACAAACAGGTAGAAAGCAGGTTGGTCCCCACAATAAACACAAAACTGTGTGAATGGAGCAGCACAGGAAAGAAAAAGGGAACCCTCTGAGAGAAGATGCAGAAGACTGAAGTGTAGGCTTAGACCTGGAGATGGAACAAGGAGATTTGTGATTCATGGACGTAAAAGATACAGCTAGATTTTAAGATGTGGTATAAGTATGTTTATTGGGTTTGGAAGATGCCCTTTACTGATCAGCATACATTGACCTCTGACATGTATTTTGCTTAAAAATATCCAGAGAGGCAATGTAAAGGAGAAGTCAGCAGCTCATGACCTTATCAGAAGCACCAGTAGCCCCAGAGGGTCCCTACCTGTCACTCACTGGTGTTTGTCCAGCGATGCCTTGGTGAAGGCAGATGGCGTGGGTGCAGGCAACTCCTGTGAGTCAGAGAAAACAAATAAAAGGAGCCGACCAGACCTTCCCCCGAAAGGCTGTTTCCAGAGAGACATGTTGTAGGTGTGAAAGCAAAACTTTACAGGAAGTTATGCTTGAAATCTCCTGTTTAATTTTTCGGTCTTCTAAATCCAGATGGATTATTTTATGGTCATAAAAAAGGTACCAGGTGACATCCCCCGCCTCTGTTCTGGCTGCTCTTCCTGTGGACAAATCACCCTTCAGCTTGACTGTGACACTGCACAGCAGCATTTATCCCAGGCTATAATGTTGCTCCAAGTGCAGGTGCACTCCAGCCACCCCAAAGCCACACAGGAGAAACTAGCATAGTGCCTATGTTTTGATACAGGAGACACTTATACCTTGGACTTCAGTAGGGAAGAGCTTCTAAGCCAACCGGCCAGCCTGAGGCAAGGTGATGGTCTTGCTCCTGAGGTTGTCACAGGGACAGTGACCCAGGCTGTCCCTCCCTGGATGTACGGACCCCTGAATTCAGGCTTAGAATATCATATTTTCAGTTCAGCACTGGCAGAAAGATCTGGTTTTAAATTCTTCCAAAAGTAAAACCCAAATGCATAATGCACCTACGTTCCTCCAGTGCCTGTTTTTAGATCCATTTCTTTTGCAACTCAATTAATCAAGATTTTGCTGCTCATTTTAAAATAAGTGGCATTTCTCTTAGGAAGGTTTATGGCTTTCTGTCTTAGAGGTTTAAAAATAATCAAATGGATTCTGAGCTAATCCAGATTCATAAACCATTCTTGTCTGTTAATATGTCTGAACACTTTGATCATCATATTTAAGAGATTCCTTTTTCCAGAAGAGTATTTTTCAGACAGATTGTCCCCCACTAGTCTTTATTTTGAGGCTGTGGCAGGTTACCATGCTGCATGCTCATGCAAAACACACAGGAAGAAGGGAGGGGGAGGAGAAGCTGCAGAAGAAATAAGCCACGGCTCTAAGCTTATCCATGTTCCTTTTTCCCTCTTCTCCTGATGATGGAGAATCCATAGATCTCTCCTTGTGTTTAGCCTGTCCTCCTGACCTGCTCTTTCTAATTTGCCCTGATACGCCTTTGTGTGATCTTTTAAAAATCTTCCCTCTAGAGTGACCATGTCCACTTTTCCTTTTACTCTTCCAGCAAGGCTGGCTNACCCTCCTGTATTTATTTCCTTCTGTTGGAGAAGCACCTGCATCTCTGGGGAAGAGTGCAGCCTGTGGCAGATCCCCATCCCTCCCAGAGTATCTCTGCTCTGACAAGCAGGATGAGAGAGTCCAGTATTCATGGTTCGACTTCCACTTTGTTGAGGCTGCCAATTAGTAAAGGAAGCAATGATTGGATTTCCACTCCCACCCTCACCCCTCCACCCGCCCCCCATGCTGACAATTGACCTAAGCCACAATAAAGCAGGAAATGCAATTAGACAGTGGATGATCTTGGGAAGGACTGCAACTAACGTCTTAGCATTTTGCATTTCTCACAAACATTTAATTTATCCTTCTACTCTTCCTGCAAGTTGCGAATGGGTTGTAGTGGGGTCATTTCATCCTCTCACGTAAGGTAATTGCCTTGTGATCCTCTTTCAAAACTGCAGAGCAATGTGAATAGCAAATTGCAGCTCAAGTATCACTCATGCCTATGCTTGGGGTAACACTGTGAGAAGCGATGTGAGGGATATACTGGTGGCCTTGGTCACGAGGTAGCACAGCAGTTTTCCAGCAAGGCAACATTACAGCCTCTGTCCATTACCTCCAGGAAGCTCTGGCTGGCACTTAACCTTGCAGAATGAGGTGTGGTCATACATATAGGAGAATGAGAAGCATCATATGTGAGTCCCAGCAAGGAAGACTACATAGGCCTGGCATTTAGGATGAAAAATGGATAGGTTCCTGTTCCAAGTGTTCAGGACATGCAGCTATATCCTGCCATGGGACTACACAGCAGTGCTGGGGAATTAATTCAGTTGGCTGAAAGAGGGTGGGTTTGGATTGGGTTGTTAGTCTGCAGCACTAGGTGACCTACTTTTATGAACACTACCCTGGCAAATTAGTTAGATCAGGGTGATTCTCTGCCTTCATCTACTCTGTGGCATGCCAGTCCCTTTTGTTCTGAGCTCATCTGCATTTGGAAGGTAAATACAAGGTACGCCCATCATGACCTTTAGAACTAGAAGCCTTTACAGTTTGCATAACACTGCAGATATATATGCCATGATAATAAATAAGCTAGGGTAATTATGGAATAAATCCTTGCCCCAAAGAAATACCCAGGTGTGAATGGTGGAGCATGCTGCCAAACATAAAGCACGGCTCAACCAGAGAGGAGCATGCTGCAAACAGCCAGGGTTTCTGCAAAAGGAGAGAAGAAAGCCTATCCAACATTAGCAAGCTCCAGGGGCAAGCTGAAAGAAGTCAGAAAGTCAGTGGGGATGAGAAGGAAAGTGAAGGAAGTGTTTAACTGCTGCATGGCGGTAAGGGCCCAAAGACAGGGATTGTAAGAGAGAATGAGAAATGGCTGTCTATGTTCGCATAAAGATAGTAACAGAAAAGGAAGAGGAGCTTGAAGCTTGAGATCCATGGCTCTGCCATTGTCTTGCTATGCTACCTTTGACAAATCACTTCACCTTTGCCTGACTTCCCTCCTCCACTTTGTATCTCTTGGCACTCTTGACTTGCAAATTCTTTGGACTAAGACTATCATTTCTACAAGTGCATAAAGTGCCCACTGCAACCAGGCTCTGAACTCAGCCAGTGCATCTCTATCATGAAAGACAGCAAAATCCAATGGAAGATGAAAAGCTGTTGCATAGACTTGAACACAGGGAAGGTGTGTCTGTTATGAGGGACAGGCAACCTCTGCTGTGAGGATGAAGGAGAACAGGATGCTGGAGAGGAGAGCGCAACATCAGCCGCCAAGAACACAGCTTGCCTGTGGCAGTGGGGTAAGAGAAAGAGCAATGAAGAGAAAGAAATGTTAAAATCATGGTATGTGGGTGGAGGTGGGGAAGAAAAAAGCAATGGTTTGATAGAAAAGGCAGGTGCTATTTTAGTCAGACTGGGCTAATTTCAGCTCTGATGTAACTCCATTTACGTCAATTTTAGTCAGTTGAATTACACAAAGGATTAATTTAGGTCAATGAGTTGAGGTGAGGGTGAGTCAGCCCCAAATAAGTTTTGGGGGTGCAAGGAAGAGATGTGAAACAAGGACCAAGTGAAGAACTGGAGCCATCTTGGATTTGGAGAGATGTTTAAAAAGGGAGGGTGGGGATGAGAGAGGGTGAACAAGATGGAGCAAAGGCAAACAGGCCACAGGACCCTGAAGGGATGTTGGACAATGATTTTCATTCCAACCCAGCACAGTTTGCAAAGAAAGGCAGTCTGCTCCCTGAACTCTGCAGTGTAGTGGTTATTTACCCCTTACTCCTTCTTGTGGTCCACCTCCCTTTGTCGCTCCTCTGGGTAGCTTGCACACCCACATACCATAATCAATGAGAGACCAGAACAATTAAGCTTTGATTTTATTTTTTTGTGTTTAATCACAAAACATTTCAGGCTCAACCTGAAATGGACTTTGGATCAGGGTTTCACAGGGAAACAGCTGCATTTAGCAGGCAGAATAGGTGTGATTCACTCCTGGTACAGCTTCACTGGAGTTGGTGGAAATGAATTTGTTCCATTAATTCTCCAGAGACAGCATGAAAGCCAAATGAAACCAGACAGGCCCATTTTCAGGCTGACAAAAGCATCCACACCTTAACTCTCACCAGCCTGCCTATGGAACACATGGAAAAAGTGTCTAAAATATTTGACACCATCTTTAAGGTAGGCAAAGAAGTGCCTCTCAACAACACATAGGAAACAAAAGAATGATGCCATTACACTTAATGAAATGAAAACAAAAAATAATTAAGAACATCTCTTGTTTCCTTCCCATTCCACTCTTTCTCCTCCTGCATATGCTTTCCATCAATTGTTTCTGACGCCTCTTTTAAATTGGTATTTACTTCCTTATAATTCCATTTACTGAGATAATTTAACACCATGAATCCCTGAAGTTTTTTCTCTCCTCTGTCCTCATAGCTTATATTTTTTCATTCAGTCTTTATGTTTTTTTTCCTTAGAAATCATGATTTTCAATTGTATTTTATTTTCATTCCCTTACTCTATAGCTTGGCCCTGTTTTCATTCCTCTGTTCTGTTGTCCGTTGTTCAACACCAACTTTAGTTAAGAGGAGAAGAAAAATCAGTAGGTTATAAGGAAGGTTAAAGATTAACTTTAACCATCTCTTTGACACCTACTCCAAACTCAGCTCCCCCAGTTTCCCACCTTTCACAAATACTTGGTACTGCACAAGAAGTAAACACCTCCAAAGCTCTGCTGTCTTATATTGTCACCAAAATAAATACAAACTCTCTTCTGTAACATTCAATCATTATATTTAGTCTTAATATCATGCTTTTCATCTGCAAACACCCACACAAGCATTGGTTAATTTGTCCTTACAACAGCCCTGCAAGGTAGGTAATTACATGTTATTATCTCCATTTTACACATAAGGAAACTCCAGGAGAAATTATGAAACTCCCAACAAGCACATATACCCACAAATCTAAACAGGTATTAACTATATCTTCTAGAAATGCACACATACACACAGTAGTCTACATGTGTATTAGTGTACACTGAAAATAAGGGACCAGCACACTCACTGTAGAAAGGGAGAGAGGTGCTCGACACATTACATTCACCAAAGAGGAAACTTCTCAGAACACAAGATCAGCCTGGATGGCAGAGGAGAAGTGCAGGATGCAAAGACGAGCTGTCTGCAGCAGGCTCTGTATCTTCTGGGTAGCATTTCATGACCTCCCTTTCCAGCAGATGAGCAAATGTGCAAGGTGAATTCCTCCTTGCCCCCACATACTTTTTCAGAAGCACTACCGAAGTTTGATTTCATGTTCGCAGTTTCATCAGTGGTGACCACCCTCGCTTTATCAACACTTGTTTCTGACAAGAAATTGGGAAAACCCAGTCATGCACAACCCCGAAGTGAGCTCCTGACCTATCTGAATGCTAATTACCTCTTAGTGCTCTATCCCACTTATTCTACTACCTATCAAGATGTCAGCATGGGAAAATAATAGACCTCCTGGGCTGCAGGCAGCCGCACACACAAAACCATAGAAGAATGGAAGAAACATTAGTGGGAATGCCAGAGGACGAAAATGAGGACACAAGTAATTAACTTCGATCCAGGATGTCAGCAGTCTGTGCCAGAGTATCCTGTGTGTAGCAACTGCCCTCCACCGCAGTGGCCGGATGCTCTGTTCCCATCCCACACAGTACACCCCCCGCAGCAGCCCCGCCACAGAAGAGGCTCCAGGGACTCTGCAGGGTCTGCTGGATCCTCAAATATATTTAGACATTGAATTCCCACTTATACAAGGGAGCTCCACTGCAATTAATGGGCATTAGATACCATTAATGTAAATAAATTTGATGGGAAAATAAAGACTTCTGTAAGGATTTGGGCCTTTGTGACTTCCCATTTTACTGTCCTCCATTGAGCGCAACACTGAGCCTGTCATGGACTTGGGAGTCATAGTTCAATGAAAACTATCCTCTTTCCCCTGTGACAGTGCTCCTGTCTTATTTTCTTAACCTGTCACATCCTCTCTCAGCGTAGATCTGTCCAGGCAAATGATTTCAATATTGTCTTCCTTTCAACCTTTGTGTTTTGGGTGGAACTATTGACAAAGCTATAGGACAGAGTCTGTCAAGTTGAATATATGTTGTGTGTTCCATAAAAACTGACACAAGGCCCCATGTCTTTTCTGTACCAATAAAAATGTTAAGTTTGTATCATTGCTAGAGTTTTTCCTATTCCAGATTTTCTTAAAACCCCTTACTGTTTTTAGCTTTTCCAACCAGGGTTGTGTCCTCGATGGACTTGATTTTCCATGTCAGTTTTCTGCATTTCATAATTTCTGCTTTAGAACAATTGCGGTCTCTTTTTCTTTCCTCTAGTTGGCATTTGTTAGTTTTTTTTTGTTTCTAATTGCTGTCTGAGCTCTGCCACTGAGCCAGCACAGACTGCTACTTCCTAAAACACAGACATTGATGCCAAGGCTGAAACTTCACAGAGTTCTGCTAAACCTGCTGACACTCTATTTGTGCATCACAGGGGTCCTTTCAGCTTCATCTCTTATTATTTACAATCAACCATTCGTACCACAGCAGCGACTCAAACTTCCAGACTAGTTCATGACCTGAGTGTCTATGTGCTGTGCTGACAGGGAAGGAAGGCCAGCCCTGTCTTAAAAACTACAAGCTGACAAAGTGAGGCAAAATAGTTGTTCCCGGTCAAAATTGTGGTCCTACATAGATCAGCAGTCTTTGCTTTAAGGACTCTCCTTTCCTTGATGCTCTTCAGCTGGGGTGTAAAGGATCAAACTGCCAGTAAAGCACTTGTACTGGCAAGGCCATGCCAGACTCAGATGAGTCAAAAATGCCTGCTGCTTCGGCCATCACAGTGACCTATCCTGCCTCATTGCTTCCTTGTGCTACTCCTGTCTACTTGCCTATACACACCTCTTATCACTAGTTGGAAGCTGCAAGAGCTCTGCTGCGTGGCCATAGCGTCAGTGTTGCAGGGCCTTGGTCTTGGTCTGGGTTTAGCATTGCCAAGTGCTATGGCAAGGTGGGGAAAAAAAACTTTAAAAAAAGAAAAGACAAAAGAGAGCACACTAATGTCCTTGATATGTGTAATAAGTGAAATGGAAAGCAAATCTGCACACTCTTGAGAAGGAAGGTGATGGGGACAGTGAAGTTTGGGAACACCATAGAATGAGTTCCAGAATCATAATGAAGCATTTGAGCTGGGGATGCAGGGCAAAGGAATTAGAAGCTGCAGTGATGAAGCCAAGAGTTTCTAGCTAATGTGGGACTGCAAAGGGAGACAGTGGCGGGATGCAAATAGGAGGTTGATGTGTTCACAATGCTGAGCCAGCCAAACCTTGTCTATGCTAGCAGTAAACAGCCTATTAGAAAGAGTTTGCACCCAGGATCTAAGTAACAGGATGCTCAACATAAATTAAAATTTTGCATGAACAAAAGACAGCTGCATTAAAAATGGGTTAGTTAGTCTTGGTTAGTGCTCTCTGAACACAGCACGTGTCTTGCATATGCTGGTCTTCAGTCTTTTTGGGCACTGTATTCCTCAAAATGTCAGCTCTTTATATGTGATAGTCATTTATGCACATGTACAACACAGTCATTCTTCATGGACTCCTCTGTGAGGCCTGTTATTCTACACCAGACGTGCCTCCATCAAACACAGTGTCCTCCATTTCTGTTGTGCAGGCTGTGCATCCATGCAGGATGCTTGGATTGACCAGTTACTGTGAAACAGTCATACCACAGTCACCAGCTTGAGTTATTTACTGAGCTGAACTAGCTCTAAGTTAACCAGCTGTTTTTCTTAAATGACATATTTTCTCTGTACCATCTTTTGCAGCAGCTTTTTCAATGAGCTGGAGGCTGCAGACTTAAGGTAAAAACAACAGAGCATAATGTGAAGAATATGTTGAGAAGAGCTTCAGAGCAGTGGTCAGTTTTGTCTAAGTCATGAGACTAAAAAACCATGAAGCTTTAACCATATTTGACTGTTCTGCACAGGTAAATGTAAAAATTCTTGAAATGAAAGATGATAATGATAATTTCAAAGAGGAGTAAATCACTACCCACACCCTTTGGCTCCCTACATGAAGATCTTATCAAATTATGATCTCTTTCTCAAATAAGAAGACAGAACCTCAGCTGGTAAACATAAGAATAGCTCCATGGACTTAAAACCTAAGCCCGTGACTTACTCAGACAAAGCTCAGTCCCATTTGCCTGCTCAGATGTCTCCTCGGGTGCCCCCTTTCTCTCAGAGTCACACTCAAGCCTGCTTGTGCCACAGCTGCACACTCAGGCTAAACCAGGCTGATGTTCAGAGACAGCTTCCTCTAGATCTGAGGAAGCCAGCACTTCAGAAAAACAGGCTTCATATTTGAATGTTTATTGTAAGGACAATAACCACCACCAGTCGTTTGTTAGTAATGGTATCTCTTATTGTAGTGGTTGGCCTTCAATTCACTGACAGAGCCAAAGGCTTCAGAAAATGGAAGGGAACAGTCATGACCACGTTCTCCAGCTTCCCATAATGAAAGCCAGAGAATTTCACCTTGTAAATGTTGTATCCAGCCCTCTTGCCAGCCTTGAGCTGCAGTCTGTGTGGTAGAGACCTCAGCAAGCTTGCTACACTGATCAAGTGGTTATCAATATTCTCCTTTAAATATGTATGTTTTATTTTTAGTCAGAATTTGTCTAAAGTCAGTGCAAACCACCCATTTGTGTGTCTTGAAGCCTTACCTCTTATCTTCAGAGTCCTAAAGTCAAGATGTTTACAGCTGGTGTTCCAGAGTGCATTCTGCTGTGTAAGTGCTTGTGAAATGTCTGTACTCTTCAAGTCATGCACATTTTAAATGAGAATATGCAGCTATTATTTTGGTTGGCTGATGCAGAAGATTGAAACTGGTAAGCACTGGTTTGCTTTCCAACCTGGTAAACACGACTGATAGCTGCACCCCACCCAGAAAGAGAAGCATCAGCAACAGGTGGCACTAATTTAGCTATTTCACAGGGCAGCAAGGTGCCTCTTCCTATTATTTTTTTCCTCCTGAAAACTGCTGTGCCTGGTCCATTCGCCTCAGGGGGTGTGGGGTGTGTGACAATACCTTGAATGACTGAGAGTTTTATTGTTGTGACCATGTTAGGAATTATTTCTTTCCTGCTTTAATTTACAGTCCAAAAAATAACAAACTATTACAGTGTTGCTGTTTAAATGAAAAGACTTTTTGTGAGCTTCCACAGAGGAGATGAAGGATGCACTATTTGAGGCAGAGCTGTGTTCTTTACCCCGATCTCCGCAAACAAGCTTTAAAGAAAGGATTCCATATTCATGGAAAGGCATTATGGCAACCTCAAAGCCAAGTTAAGTTTTCATTTTGCTGAGTCTGCAGTCTAGGATGAGGTGATCTAATAGTCCTGCTACCAGAACTGGGAGGTTCTGTCTTTGCCTTTGGCCTCCTGGCTGTGCATTCCCACTTCTCACCTTGTGCTGGCTCTGGGCCTTGTTACGCTGCCCACAGTGAGCTGACTCACTCATTAACCTGGCAAAAAACAAGTGGATCGTTTTCTGCAGAGTGGCAGTGAGCTGTTAGATTGACTCATCTGCTCTGATGAAATCACGGCCATTGTTATTAGCAGACCATCTTCATCCGATAACAGAGAAAGCTGCCATCACAATGGCAAGCTCAGATGTATAGATAGACAACTGCAGAGGAGTGATTCTCTGCTGCTACATGTTCCTCTTATTTACACCTCCACAAAGTGAGTATAAAAAACTGCTACTTCAGATGAGCTGTCGGTGGTACGTGTACAGTCAGCTCTGATGAAAATGACTCTCGAAGGGGCTGAGCAAAGGGCAGTTCCCCTTGGTGCTGGTAGCAAACCTGCACTCTCCTTCTAACTCAGCATTTTGCAGCCAGGCTGTTGATGTGCTGCACCTGGCAGAAAACACTCAGTCATGAGAAGGGTTACCACAGGCTGGCTCCTACAGTAGTGCCATTCTTGGCATTTGATCAGGTAGAGGAACTGACCAGTACCACAAGGAAGTCACGGTTTGAGTCAAACATGCTCAGTGCAGCACAGCCATAAAAGATACAATGCAAATGACCTCTAGATCAGTAGAGAAGATTCCTCTTTCTTTTTTTTATTTTCTTTTTTTTTATTCTTCTTTTCTTTATCTGTGACTGGATATCACTGCATGGTTTTCCAGAAGCGCCTCTTCAATAGAGAACTCCAGTCATGCTATCAGGACACTGTCACCATTTTATAGCTTTAAGTGGGCAGTAGTAGATTCATATCCTAAACTGCATGCACACATTTGCTCTCATTTTTATTGATAACAAACAAACTTGCCATGGATATCTCTCTCATAAATTCTGGTGGAAATGAGCCTGCTTGGACTAGCAGGGAGAAGCCAAAAGATATCTGAAGATCTTTTGTTTGTTTGTTCTTCTTCCCTTCGTTGCTTGAGCTAATTTTATTTCTGCATGTCTACAAGGATCCCTGCATGCCTGCCATTTGTGAAATTTTGCATTTTCATGTTAGCAGGCTGGACATCTGCCAAGTGGCTCTCACTTGCACAATGACAGCAGACAATATGCTTTGAACTTTCCCTCTGCACAAAAGTCAGTGAACTTTTCCTACTCACTTGCCTGTTCCCCTGCTGTCCTGTAGCGTGCAGATAACTCCTAGGCTGTTTTCTACTCTCAATTCTGCTTACATAAGAAACTTCTTTTGCATTTGATTCAAGCTAAGGCTCCTGAATTCTGGCACATGAAAGCTGCCTCTAAAAAATTGGAGAAATTGGCAATGCTCTGCCCTCTTCCTCAGTGCTATTAAAGGCTTTATCATACACTCAGTTCATGGTTCCCCACTGAAATGCAAAGCTTTCAGCAGCAAGGAGTGGCTGGATGTCAGATGCTCTTTAGTCGATGTGTATGTTTTAACCAGTAAATGTCACTGTCTGGATCATCTACCAAACAATGGTTTCAACCGATCTCTATAGGGTTTCATTTAAAAGCAGCTAAGCCAATTGCTTTGAACAAGTATTTGAAATGAGATGTCTGCAGAGGACTTTCTTATATCAGCACAGAGGCAAAAGCTGGGCGATTTGCTTTCTGGTGCATCCAGGGACAGTGAGGTGATGGGCTGCAGCTGTGGGGAGGTGCAGGTAGGCTTCTTGGCTGCATTGCGAAGGGGCAGGCAGCATCAGAAGGAAAAGCATTGCCAAATACTTTCCACACCTAGTCTGGTGTAACCCAGGCTCCTTGGCAGAGAGCTGTAGAAGCAGAGCCAGAGTCTGAGCACAGCCCTAGTCCAGATGTTCACATCTCTGTCCCACCAGAAAACCTTATTGCCCCTAAGATGTGACATTGATATAATTAAGGATCTGCTGCTCCCTGCTCAGGGTAGAGCTCACCCTTTACCTCACTGCTGGACTACATTGTGCCTGCAGTGCAATATGTCCCAGCTGATACCACATTGCTGTTCAAGGCTGTTTTCTCTGGACTGCATGGTCCTGGCTGCTGGATCTTTAGCTTCTGCAATACTTGGTTGCTCTTCACAAGGGCTGAAGGCAAAATGGCCTTCCAAGAGCCTGCAGCATCAGGATCCCATTAGGGAGGAAGGACGACAGGTGTTGCTGAATATAAAAGATGAGCAGGTGACTGTCATGAAAAGCTCCAAATTTCCTGCACAGCCCACTGAAATTGAGAACTACTTTCAATATATAAAAAAAGAAGCCAAAAACAACACAGGAAATTGTTGTATCCCCAGTACAGGGGGACTGGCCCAGCAGCCTGGCCAGGTGCTGACTTTGTGGTAGCACTGAGGATCATCTTCTTGGTGCTCTTATGCTATCAGCAGTCAGACAGGAACCAGCCACGTTCCTGCTGTTTCTGCAGCGTGCTTCAGTGAGTGCCGTCGTTTTAGTAAGCATGTACACCAAGACAGAGACATCTCTATTTTGTGGCATAGAAAACTGCCTGGACGGCTTTCACATGAAAGGAGATTTTCATTTACTGTTTTACGCTCAGCCTTATTAATCACAGAGACATTTATAAACAAAATATGGATCTGCAGCAGAATGTGGGCTCAGCTGTGCTCATCAAACTTATTTTTCCATGTGCAGTCCAGCTTCCTCTCTTTCATTTGTTATAATAATGTTCGCCTCCCCACATACTTTTCTTACTTTTATCTCTGTTTATAATCTCTTTTCTCATGAACTGTCTTTCTTGCTTAAGAAAAATACCAAACAAAATACTTCTCTGGGTTCCTCTTTATTCTTTCCCATTTTGGTGTCATGGTGGGCTCTCTCAGGACATGTTCTGGAGGATTAGTTCTTTATGAAACATTGCCAAACATCAGGGAAACTCAGTGCACCACACTGTCATCTTAAGGCTCCTGTCCTACATTGCTAACACACGCCTCTTGCATGGGCAATAGAATCTGAGGTTTTCACAGCAGAGGTGTTAAGTGAAGCACCACAATATCAGCAAGGATTGTGTTACAATTAAAACCTGTTGGAATAAGGAGCAGGAAGGTTGGCAGGGTGTGTGGGTGGAGGAGAGGAATGTCTCTCTCTTTTTGCTTATTAAGTGACCTGATCTAGGTGAGACAGCACTTCATGGGCAGACTACAAGAGAAATTGGCACCGGGCATGGAAAACACCTCCATCTTGTGGCTACAGCACCTTCTACCCCAGGAAAACTCCTACCTTTGCCCACACCTCTCCTTGTATTCAGAGACTCCATTGATTTGGGGAAGGGTCATGATTCTCTGTGCTGTTGTTTTGCTGGGAAGAAAACAACTTCTAACATGGGAGGGTACAAAAATGCAGTCTGACGCCTGTGCTTCCCAGCTGCTGGCTTATAGAGTAAATGCAGATAGCACAGAGTAAATGCAGATAGCACTGCCCCTACTCTGAAGGGCAAGTGGGGACAAAAGCAGAAGCACGTGAGACTGAGTTTTGCAAACCAAAGTCTGGCCAGCTGCACGAGGCAGTGCAGAACATGGTACTGATATGGTTATTACAGATGCCATGATACCTTTGCCTTCTAGTAATTTTGGCTTCATTAGGTGCTGCTCGTAATGGGAAATAATGATTTTACTGTGGTTCTGGTATGTTGTCCATAATTAGTGTGCAGTCCTTTAATGCTAATTACCTTACGTATTAATTCCTTAAACATCAATTAAAAAAATCACATGAAAATTTACCTCTTCCTCAAACAAATCATGAGTTAACATGGGTGTATATACAATGTACTACTTGCTTAATTAGTTAATCTCTGTAAAGGGGTTTCAAATGCATGAAGAGCTATCAAACTGCTAAGTGCATTATCTTCAATTAATTTTGTGCAGCTACATCTTCACTACACCAAGAAGATCTTGAGCTGAGGAAAGGAAAAGGAAACATTTATTCTAATTTTAAAAGTAACTGAACAAAAAAAAAAAAAGCAAACCACAGCAAAACACTCTTTAAACTGTGGAGTCACTAAGGTTACACACTCACATCATCCCAATAATAAAGTAGATTGCTCCAAAAGAAGCCTCATGGACTTCACCTCAAAATGAGATGCTAAAAGCCCAGAACAGAGCTCCTGCAAAAGAAGGGCCAAGTCCAGCCCAGGAAGTCATGTGGTATCTGTTTCCTGAAACACCCTGGTAGCCAATGGAGATAAGCAATAAGCTCTTAATGTGTCTTTCAAAGTTTTCTATTATATTTAGGGCTTATATGCCTTGTTAATGATTCTCATTTTACTTCACCCACTGATAACCTAGTTTTGGTGGCGTTCTCTCAAAAATGGGTTCTTTCTGCTAATACTCTGTGTCTAGATGCCAGCTTTATTTAGGCCAGCTGCATTGAATTGAACTTTACCAAGAACCTATTTCCTGGATTATTTTTCTCCCACTGGGACTAACAAAAGATAAGAACATTTTTCTTGATGGGTCTGGTTTGTTTTTAGAGTTTTTCACTTGCCTTTCCTTTTTTTTCCAAGAATGATAAATCATCACTTCCCTGCTGACTGCCGAGGTTTCACATGTTGTGAAAAATTCAAGCAGCTTGTTTAATATCAACTTGTCTGAGCAGTAGTTATGCAGCAGTGTCTCCTTCACAGTGTTTGAATCATTTTTAGTATGCAGTATGTTTGTATCACATCTGGGCATTCACTCAGCAATGATTTGAAAAAATATTCATTTACCTTATTTCATCCAAAAGAAACTGGAACAGAGAACAGACTGGCCACAACTTTATTTTCTGCTTACTGTAAAGTAACAGCTTAACCTGTTGGATGAAGCATTCCACTAGCAAGTCAAGGTTGTGTACACAGTGATCCTGAATACCCCATGTTCTCAGAGAAAGAGCTTCTGCCACCAAACCAGAAAAATCTCTTCTCTCCAATCCATCACCAATTCAGTTTTACAAAAGGAACCAGTGAGGGATACTCATTGTTACCAGATCCAGTGGATATTAATTCAGCTGAAGGGTATGACCTGCTCTAACCAGGATGTCTAACAGAAGCGTAGGTACCTCAGAGAGCAGCTTGAAAATGGGACAAACTGTCATTATGGAGCAGAGAAAGAAGAGCAGGACCCTCAGATGAAGCAAAAAAAGTAGCTTCTAGCCCTCCCATACCTTCACCACTGGTTTGTTTGTACAAAAGCTTACAGGATCCTTTCCCTTCATCTGGTATATCCATGCAGTCCATACCTACAGAAAGTACTAGAGGGATAATCCAGAAACTATTTAGAAAAGTCAAGGTTGCCTTGCACCTCAACCTAAGGCCACCTCACTTTCCTTCCCTACCTGAAGGATTAATGTGATTACCAATAAACATTTAATTCACCTGCATGTTCCTCCTGCTTCCAAAGGTGAAAGGTGAAATGGAGCCTGAAGAGACTATGAGTACTACCAGATCCAAAAGGAAGGGGTAGGGCTACCTAAATACTGAAGCCTGACTTGTCTGAGGTGCATTTCCACAGAACAAACCTAATTGCAGGAACAGGGCAGGGAGGATCCAGCAAGGTGTCAATGAACAGTCCAGGATTTTTGCTTCCTCCCCTTCATGGATGTGAAAAAAAGGGAAAAAAAATCCTATCCTCTTCAAAGGCTTCCCTTTGAATCCAACATTCAAAAGATCAATTGCCAATAAATTAAGACAAAACCAAAACCATCATATGTCCTAGGGGCAAGGGAAGATGCACTCCTTCTCTGTCCCTGTCATTTCAGAAGAGCAGCTCAAATATGGCCTTCTGGGGCATACTGTGCCCTCACTGGAGCACTGGTGTGACGTAGTTGGCAGGGAAGAGACCCAGTTCCCCACGCAGACGTCCTTTCCACCACGATGGGTTGGAGCTGTCCAGGACTTCTAAAATGTCTCCGCTGCGGAAGCCCAGCTCGTCATGCTCCATAGCATCAAAGTCGTACAAGGCACGGACCCATAGTATTCTCTGGAAAGGAGATAGAGACAGGCAGGGAACAATGAGCCACAACTCTTAAAAATCCTCCTCCTCTCATCCCTCTTAGGCACTGGTATGTATGTTCACTAAGAGAGGACAAGCAATGCTGAAATTGAGACCATCTTTTAATTAAACAAGGAAGTGGCCAAGATGCCAGGAAGGAGGGATCAATTTACGTGGACACCCAAGAGTTGGTGCTTGGGTTCTGAGCAGCCTCAGTATTTTCTTGGGTATTGACACAATAAGGTGGAAAGACAGACTAAGAGCAGGTCCTTAGGTCCTTAGTTTTCACATGGCTCCATCTCCTCCACTGTGTAAGAGGAGCCATGATAGCCATGTTTGAAGCCAGTAATGGGAGCGCAGAGAAGAGCTCTCCCCTGAGTTCTTGCTAGTCTGTACACTATAAGCAAATGGCTCTATGGAGGTGAGCTGGTGTTGGTAGGGATACAGAAATGTATCCTTGCCAGCAGAGGACTATGAGGGATAAATCAAGAGATCCAGCAGACAGGCGAGTCTAGTGAACATTGTAAGGAATAGTACTTGCTCTTTCAGGCACTTCTGGGCTGTAGGGAGGGTCTTAAATTTTCTTCAGATTCTCCCCAGGGTCAGCCCCCTGACATCAAAAGGATTTAGGAACTGTTCGGGTATATAATTTTATTTTGGGTTTGTACTTTTATGAACACTATGGTCAGATTTTTTCTTATGAGAACTTCATCGTAACTGACTTTTGCAGTCAATCTCCTATTTTCATCGGAAATGAGGTCATAGGACATAGCATGGGCTTTTGTTCTTGGAAATTGTTGGCACCCACAACACGGGGAATGGACAATTTGGGAGGTATAATTTACAGGTGCAGATGGAAAGATCTGTTTGAAGACAGGCTAATTTTTGCTAAATCTTCCATTCAGGGCCCTGCTTAGATATGGCTCCTGGTTATTCATCTGGACATACAGACCTTCTTATAATTTAATTTGGTGGCTTCTAGATCCCTGATGGGGTGTGGCAGGCAAGGGCATGTTGTTAGTCATTGCCACAGCCTCTCAGGGATAAAAGCCATTGTATTTTGAACTGTATTATAATAAAGATTTGGGGCTTTTGCCCAAGGGAGACATGTCCCTGTTTCCCATTTTTTCCCCCAAATTTCCCAATTCAATCTGTCCTCTTTCACACTTGAGAAAGTTCTTCTGTCCTTCCCTTCTCTCCTTGGATGTAGGCTCTGTGGTTGTTCTGGGCTAACCTGTATGTTTCCTCAAGGAAGAGGAGTGTGCCTTTTGTCACACTCCTAGGAGCTGACGTAGAAATACTGTGGAGTTGGCACTGGAATCATGGGCTGAGGCAGAGAAAGACACTATGCTTTGTGTAGGCATTCACATAATGGGAATTTGCAGAGCAGGTGGTTGCTAAGGTCAGCCGCCAATATGGATCCAGGAAGGGAAGCAGAGATGTCTGCAGAGACATATCTGGATTCTGCCCACCAACCCAGTGCTAAGAGGCTCTGACAGATAAGGGTGACAGGTGGATGAGTCCCACTTTGATGGCATAGTAGGTCTGAGAGAATGTGCCAGGTTCAGACAAGTAGAACTGAGTGATGACAGGTCTTCTCAGGACTGAAGCAAAAGGTAGTGCAAGAGACAGTGTGACTACAAGTGCATTGCAAGACAGAAGGAGCACTGTAGAATGGCACAGTATCATGATGCAACACTCCATAGGACTTAAAAAGAGTACTGTACCTCTGGCTACTGTGCTTAGGAAGATCTGGTTGTGGTGGGAAAGATACTTGCTAGTCCCTTGTGTCAGTGGACATGAAGCCCTTCTAGGAAAGATCATTAGGTTTTCAGAAATGTCTTCTGCTGGACTGGACCAATGCTCGATCCAAACCAATGAATGAACTTGGGCTAATTCACAATGCCCCAGATGCCTATTGTGTTGAGCTCATGCTAAGTTCCCCCTTCTACTCAGTCTGCATGTTATCTAAGACTGGCCTTGAGAACAGTCCTAGAACTATGCTCATGTAACACCATAGTCCTACCCTCAGAGTGCCCCAGAAGCAGATTCAAGAGGCTATGATAGAGTCCTGAGATTCAGAAACATCTAAGATATGTCCCAGCAGGCTTAATACACTATTTCTCATCCAACTTCCGTGCAGTTGACTGACTCTGTGCCCAGACTGCTTGGCCATTGCTAAGAGACCCCTTGAGTTGGGCAGATGGGGACTTCCAGGTACATCACCTACCGGTGTCTGCTGGTGCAGTGGGTCTGTATGTCTCCGTTGCATAGCTGCTGCACTTCCTTGGCCGTGATTCCTTAGACCATGCAGCCCATCTTTCCTGTCCAGACTCCCACCATATCTATTCTAGAAAGACAACAGCAAGAGAAAAGTCATGAATACGCTGAGGTGTATAAATGAGTCATTGGTGGCCAGGGAGTCAGGGTTAAACCTTCAAGGAAATCATCTTATATGTCTGCTTCCAATACAGTCCCTGTGCTGCAGTCCTGCAAGCAATGCCCTTCATGGAGGAAGTCACACCTTAAGCTGTTCTATTTTTGTTTTCTCTCCTTAGAAGTTAAACCTTAACTGTCCTCAGCTGCGTACCACAGCTGCTGGGAAAAGTAGTCAGAGGAGAGGCTTATTTTGGCCTCTGGGACTTTCTCGCACCTACTCTTCCAAAAGCTCCATTGGTCTCACTGGCACCTTTGTCAGCCTAAAAGGTTGCTGAGGCTGCCCGAGACTGGAGCACAATTTGCACCTACCTGTCCCTACCAGGAAGTGAGCGAAATCAATCTGTCTTTGTAGCTGCAAGGCTTAACTAAATGGGTGCTTCACTCCCATGAGTGTTTCTGCTTCTTATTGAATGTGACTCATGCATAGACTGTGGTCCAAAGAGTGCAGGCCCTCAGCTTTGCAGAAAATGTAGTATTCTATCAGCAGTCCCCTGACAGGCAGCACTGCTTGTCTGATAAGACAACAGCCATTTCACAATTGTCCCTGGCCTTGTTGTATGGGAATTCTCATGCCTTAAGGGACATGGCTTTGGATTTCTTCCCTTCAGCAGGACAAGTCCTCTCCTTGGATGACGCTACACAGTGTCTAGCTAGAGGCATGAATCTATCTCAGGAAAACTGTTTCCTCCCAAATTAATCACGAAGAACTCTGAGGGTAGCACCAGGTACTGCTATTGTTCTCTCCATTCCTATGCAAGCAAAGGAGTAAAGAAACCTCACACATCAGGGATGCAACATGATGAAAGAGTGCAGTGTCCTGGTTTGAGCTAGGATAGAACCAATTTTTCTTTTAGTAATTTTAAATTTCAGTTAAGTCTCTTCTAAGTAGTTGTACTTGCTGAAATTAACTGCATGTTTTTCAATCAGTGTCTGCCTTTAGGATTGGTAACACTCGATGTTTATAGTTACTGGTAGAGAATGGTGGGCAGACCAAGGCCACAAAGGGGGAGCAAAGGGAGGTCACACCTGCACCCCTCCTGAGGGGAGGAGCTGACCGGACAGGTGACCCAAAATTGACCAAACGAAGTATTCCATCCCATAAGCATCATACTTGGTATAAAACTGAAGGATCATAGTGTCAATTTTTATTTTGTCTATGGCTGATGTCCTGGAAGGGTCCCATTTGCTGTCCCACATATGAGGCCTACTCCTCTGCTCGGATGAAATTGTCAAGTTTCCTGCTGGAGCTGTTGTGCTTGCAGTGTTGGCACTCAGGCTTCCCTGCTAGAAGCACTCAGCTCATGGCTGCTATCTGGAGCTGTGTATAACTCTGTATCTTGTCTTAGCCTCAGGGGTCATGTGAGCACTATTGGGGGGGAAGCACAGTATTGGTTTTGTGTATATTTGTATATATTTGTATATATCGTTAAAGCTGTGTAGTTTAGTTTCCAACCCGTAAGTCTCTCTCCCTTATTCTCTCTCCTTTCCTTTTCCGGGAAGGGATGGGGGGTAATAGAGAGCATCTGTCATTTGTTTAATTGCCAGCCCAGCATCAAACCATGACATGCAGAGAGGGCTCAGATTAGGGAGGAGGAATCTTCCAAAGGAAACCAAACTCTCCTAGGCTTACCATAGTAATTTCTCATCCCTGTGTTGTGTTTTGTGATGCTGAATGTCAGTAGCATAGCTCCTGGAAATAGAAACAGGCAGCAATGTTCCATTGTCCTACAGACTAGAGGAGCGTTCCTGAAACCACATATATGTGTGCATGCAAGTTTTGGGAGTGTTTTTCTGCACTCTCACTGGATGATACTTCATGTCATTTTCTAAGCAAAGTAAGAAGATGACACCATTCCTTCTTTTCCAGTTTTTGAGATAGAGCACCAAAAACTCCCTAGAAGTACTCCCAGGTTCCCAGTGGAAGGGCTACTGTACACTGACTTCTATTTTTTGCTGGTTTGTCAGTCAGTCATGGATCACAGAACTAAATAAAAGCCCACATATTTATTACATATCAAAAAAGGTCCCCAGGCTGACACCATCATCACTGCTACTCTCACACAAAGAACTGACTGACTTTGCCTTGTAAAGCAAGTTCAAGGGATCAGATTTTTGACAAAGTGACTGTTCACTTGCTACCAAGCAATTAAGGCCAATGTTTCATGTGCCTGGACTTGATGTCCCAGCCCCTTGTTCCTGGTAGTACCTGTTGCTGCTGCAGGTTAGGGTGTTCTACGTATCTCCTGGCTGTAGAAGGATGATCTTCTCTAGCTGCTCCACCCAGGTGGAATCCTTCCCGGCCCATCCGTTCCAGGCTCCCACCATGCATCTCCTGATGGAAGAAAGATCACAAAAGTGATCACACTGATCACCACCACTACCCTTTAATGTGGACGCTCTTCCAAAGGAAAGCTCCTGCCCCTCTGAACAGAGGACAAATCAGGAATCCTGTATTTTAGGTTTTTGTCATAGCCATTCCTCATCTGTATAGTGGGAGGTAGCTGGGCTGAAATGGGTAACATTGGGAGGTGCTGGGCTGAAAATGTGGCCACTGATGTGAGGACTGACACAGGAACCAAGCTCTTTTTGGAAATACTGCCTTCGAACTTCATTTGTCTCTGCGTTGAAATCTGTATATTACTATCATTCTATCATATGGCTGCAGCATCTAGAAATTTGAATTGTGAACAGAAACCCTACTGTGATGAGTGCTAAACATACCCTGCCGAGCCCATCACCATAACAAATGTACAGAGCATTTGCCAAAGGAAACTTGACTCCTGTTCTCTTATTTGCCCGTCTGCATCTTGGAGCAAATGCTGTTCTCTTTCCCTTCCTGCTCATAGTCAGCCCAAACAGGTTGTTTTACTGATACACATGCATACAGTCTTCCTTTCGCCTTCCCCAGACAATTCTTTGCTGTGATCTCTCTCTCATAGGTCCTACAGCCTCTATTTTATATCTTACTAATGCATTTTTAAAGCGCTGTGTAAGGGTCTAGAAGGAGATAACAACACAAGCCCCTTCTTCCGACTGAAAAATAAATAATCTCTTTTGGAGCCAGCAAGAATGACCCACATGAAGCCTATAAAAATCTACTGCTGCAGTGAGCAGGTCACGTACTTTCTGCCTTGTCTCTACCTGCACATCCTGGTAATTTAAAACCAGAATCCGTTTCCTAGTAAAGCAGGACTAAGCAGCGACCAGGCATGTTCACTCCCAGTGCTGTGTGTGCAGTGCATAGCAGTCTTAATTATGTCATTTGCTTGTTCCCCTGGCGCAAAATCAGACATTCACTGAACTGGGATTTGCCTGCTTTCTCGAACATATACTACATCTTTCCTGAATGCACAACTTGTTCCCATATCCCATATCCCATATCTGCTCCAGGTTCTGCCTTTGGTTCCTCCATGCTCGTTACTGTGCTTGCTCAGTAACAGAAGATGGATGATTCTTCTGTGCAGACAAACTTTCAACTGTAGTAACAGCTGCAGTCTGGGTACATTCAAGGATAGTAGGAAACCAGACTCAAATTATTCTTAGACACAACCCACCAGTCAGTTGTGTACCTGCCCTTATGGAATCTAGGCATCTCAATAAGGTTAAGTCCTGCTTCCCATGGATGTGCAAGGCATCTCAGAATTTCACCTCTGGGGCTTTAGCACTGCTTTGGCAAAGCACCTCTACGCAGATTTGCAGCACTGCCTATTGCTATCCAAAACAGAATCAGAAAATTCTACTCAATTATGTAACTGTACATACCACTGAATCCACTAAAAATCTGTGTTGCAGGGCCCACCAGTCCAATGATATGACTGGGTTTCCAAGAACAGACTCTCTCCCCCACCCTGTGACATTCTCATGGGTTGAATTCCTTCCACAGAAACCTTTCTTACTGAGAGACTCCTAAAGATAGTTTGTGTTTACCTTCTCTTCCCAGCTGTTATCCCTCAGGAAGATCTGCTTCTGCCTGGAGATGGAAGTTGTCTTGTAGTAGTCCACCAGCTTGTTTAGCGAGTGGAATTTCTCTGTCCACAAGTAATAGTTACCCTTTGAATCCCTCATCACTTTGAAGTGTTGCACATCGTCTTCGTGCCTGAATCCAATTGAAAAAGTAAGAGAACATCAACCAGATTGCACTTTCATCTTTTTTGAAAAAGTCTTTTCTAGAAGGGTACCAAAGCTTCTTGTTTGGCCAAATCTAGACTTCTGGAAAGTAAAGCAACGGCAGTCCTTGCATGTACTGGCCCTAGATGTGGTTCTGTATTTCAAAAGACTCATCAACTTACAAACATGGAGCACTGCAGGGCTGCCCAGTCACAAAACACTACCAGAACAAAGCATAGGCTTTTAAAGCCTCTCCTTTGAAATAAAGGCCAGGGGAACCTTCAGGGCCACAAACAGCTAATATCTTTATTCCATACTTTCTTTGAAAGACAAAGGTGTAGTTGTAGTCTACCCACTAGCCTCTGCAGGTTCCTGTTAACATCTGGTCTGCATTGACTGTAAAAGATGTGTTACACTTTTTCACACCATGGGCATCACCACTAGGTACAGGCATAGTCACATGAAACCATACACGGAGTTTCATAATTGTATAATATCTAGTGCAATATCATTACTGCTGGTCATTCTTCCCACCCAAAAGAAAAAAAAAAAGAAGGAATTATTAGTTTCTGTTACAAGCCAAATTAACAGAGTCAACCTTCTGCCCCTGCTCCTCCCCTGCAACTCTCCTCCTCTTACCTCTTGTCTGATTTGGATGGTTCCTCTACGCACCAGATGTGATCTGGTTTTGGTACTCACCTCCTTGCTCTGTGCAACTCCAGGAACTCAAAACATTGTTCTCAGAGTCTACATCAACACAAATAAACTAAATGGGGACCAGGCAGGGACTGAGTGCTATCCTGGGGTGCTACAGTCACACAAGCTGTTATAGTGTTAGCATAGTTTTGGTGTAAACAAAAAAACCTCTCCCCCCTAGATAGTGCTGGGCCATGGCTAGGGGGACAGAGTGAACCAGGAACTGTTGACAGTGAGCTGCTTGAGTACAGCTGTCCTGTTCTGTTGAGTGAAGAGGGTTTCGCTATATGGATCTGAGCTCTGTCACATTGCTCTGCACATCTCACGGCCAGAGAAAGAGCCTGACTTTACTTAGTTTGTTGGTGCATATTGGTGTAGATGTAGCAGAATGTTTTCCTGCATTCCTCCCAGATACTTTCTTAGCTCCCTGAATCAGAAAGTGCACGCTGCTTGGAAAAGATATTGCTAACCACTACTTTAAAACTGGTTTTCAATTATTTAACTGAAAATTGGAAAACCATCATCCAAAGGCTCTGCTTTGAAGCAAACACTCTGAGAAGAGCTGGGCTACAATAAGTTGCTGAAATGCATCTGGTCTGCAAGCAACTAATAGCCATTCCTGTTGAATGGCTGTTTAGTGACCTGTGGGAAATAAGTTAACAATGTAATAGTAATCTCTTATTGTATCATAGTGGAATTCTTGGACTCGGTAGCCAGAGCTGTCAGGGAAACAAAACAAATGGAAGGCACATGTTTTGCAGTGTGGGAGATGTCCCAAGTACTACTCTGCTTTGCTGCAGCTCTTTCAGACAAGCAGGTCACCGACGGATGCAGCTTTGGAATGGGGCATTCACTGTGTCACTTGAAAATAGGCAGAAACATTTGGGAATCAGATGCGTAATTTGTTTTCATTCACAATACATCAGCACTGCCAGTGACTGGCAGCATGCAAACTTCCCAAGAGGCTATGTCACATTAAGATTCCTGTCAAAAGGAGGTAAGGGACACCATTAAACAGGAAAAGAAGCAGGAAAATGCTGTGGGAAGCAGATACCTGACAGAGATGGAGAAGTCACCGTGAGAGTTCTGACTAGCTCGAACTATGAAGGCGCCAACTCCTTTGCTCATGAGGATGTTCTCTGCTTCATGGCGGGATATCCTCTCATCAAACCAGCTGTCAAGTGGGAATAATCATGAAGACATGAATAAGGAAGGTGAACTAAGGATAGCAACAAAATGTTGAGGGTAGGGAGAATGTGAATAAGCAGGGTGGAGGAAAGACAAAACAAAAGGATCAGAGGAGCCCACATGACTACTCCCAGTTGCCCCGTACATGCTAAAGTACAGGGTTTTGATGGGTGCAGACCATTTTCTTTGAGCAGTAAAAGCACGTAGATGCAAAGAGAACAATGTAAACTTTGGCCTGCTAAGAAGCAACACTCGGCTGAAAATGTAATTGCAGGCACAGTACAGTAAGGTGTTAGTCAAAGAAATTTTAAATTACAAATGTATATGTATGCACATATACACACACAGTTCTCAGGCATATACATCAAATTGCTTTTGGTAAACTGATTGAAAATTACTGGACTGTGATGGATATATTGCAAGGTACACACATAAATTTTTAGCAGAAGCAAGCCATGAAAGTTTTAGTACTAATAAATTGGTTCCTGCAAGTTATAATACCACAAAATTGCAGAAACACAGAGTGCATAAGCATGCTTATGTAAATTTAGCCAGGCATAATAAATGATAGTATAAGGCCCTGGACTAATAATGAGAAAATCACCACGAAGAGTAAAATAATACAGTGTGAATAGGAATTTTCCAGTAGAGAAAAAAATCAGCATATATACTCATATATGCCCACTCCACAGCTAATAATATATACAATCTGCAGTCTTCTGTTTTTACGTAATGCTTAATTGCCCATCAAAAAAAGGAGACAGCTTTCTTCCCTACATCTGGTTCTAGCATATGACATGAACTTCTTCAAAGTGCAGACATGCTACTCTTAGAAAAGCATCAATGTGGAAATAGTTCTTCACAGCTCTTGCACATAGAAAGTATCATGAGAAAAATGTGTGCAAAAAAAGAAGCTGCTAGTGTCTCTGCGTGATGCCACAGCCATGTGAAAGAGTGAACAAGAAAAACCGACTGAAATATCTCATCACTCTGAGACCCGAAAGTACAAGCCCCTATTTACACAGCAAACTAATAATGTCCTTCAGCTCAGTCAAACAGACTGGCTTTTCTCCAAAAAGACCAGTAAGTGCCATCTCCAAAGGGGACAGTGGCATTTATTTGTGCCCACAAAATCCATGTACACTCCCAGTTTGCCTGCTCTCTGAGCACCAGTGTGTTACAGCTAGCAGTACTGGCCTTGGTGTATGATCTGCCTGTTCTCTCCTGAGATGTTACAGCACTTTTTCAAAAGAGGTGAATTAGAGGGGCTTCAGAAAGTGTTTTTGCCAACTGAAAGGACAAGGTTGTAAAAATGCCATGAAGTATTATATTTATGGCACAGGGCTGGACAGCACATTTAACATGCATTTAAACACCTGTCGGGCCTTTCTGAAAATGCAGTGCCATCTACTCAGTGGGGAGAGAGAAATGAAGGTATGCTTGTCCTCTGACAGATCTATGTTTGGGTGTGCAGGCATGAAACGTGGAGAAGGGGGAGTGTGAGTGTGTATGTGTGGGAGCAGGGCGACATGTCTGGTCTATCACCTCTGTCAATCCATGAGCAGCACCAGCTGCCACATTTCATGCAGCATCGCACTGACCTCTAGTGCNAAGGGAGTTAATGTAGTTAAGAGTCGCGGAGGGGAGTTACATTTTATAATTCATTTTCAGCGAGATCTCTTGCTCTTCCTTTTGTGCTCAGCTGCTGTTGCCAAGACTCACATCAGAACTATTCTCCTGCCCGAGATCTAAATGCTGTTCCTGCCACATCCCAGTGACATCCCTTTGAGCAACAGTAACAAAGGAGTCACTTGGGAGTGATAGAGAGCACTGAGAACCATTCAGCTCTGAAAGGACAGCGGATGCTTCAGGGTAGAAATAAGGTGCACTGGCAGAACTGCATAAGCCATTATGGCAATCCTCATCAGCCTTACGCTGTGGTATGTTACAGCAGTGCTTCCTCTGTCATGTCTTCTGTGCACACACACACACACACGTGCTCCTGACAACACTGTGGAAATGGGCAGTGGTGGTGCACACAGTTTCCATGACACTTACGGGGGAACATGAAAATCAATGAAGTTCTTAGGAACGTAGCCCTCTTGATTTCTGAGCTCAGCCTTGTACCACTCTTCCTGGGAGCTCAAAACCTGCAATGGATGGATGGAATAAGCATGTCTCCCGAGAAAGGCAAAAGCAACCAAGATTCTGGCAGAAACCTAGAATTTCTTGTAAGAACAGAAGAGAACCCCACATATGCTCTACATCCCACCCACTGTGCAGCAAGGTTTGTGGCTGATGACCACTTCAGAGCAAACAAAGCAATAAAGAAGGCCAATTAGAGTTAGAGGGATTGCTTGTTAACTTTATCCCTTCATCTGAATGCCTGTCCAGGTGGCTAGGGATGCTGTCTGCATGTCTGTGATGTCTGTGAAATGGAGAAATTCAGCTCAGAAAGACTTAGAGGGGCTTAAGGAGTTCTCTGTGTTGCTTTTAATAGTTGGTACTGTAGCATCTCGGTTTCACAAGGGAGGAAAAATAACCAGTGAAAACTCCTCTGACATGTATGGGTATGGAGGGATATAGAGCTGTATCTCTGCGTGTGCTTGTTTTGACTGCACAGAAGTTACCGTGTGGTCTCACATGTCATTTCACAAGAGATTATTTAGCAGGTTAAGTCTTACCTACCCTGAACTTTGCCAAGGTAGCTAAAAGAAAGAGGCAAAAAGTATTTTAAAGCCACTATTACACTTAAGAGATTATAAGATACCAGGAAGCCAGTCCACAGCGCACACTGGAGCAGCTTCAAGTGTGCTTACATTAATGTTGACTGTAATGGTCCTTAGGGACTGTGCTGCTGACCAGGGACTGCCCAAATTCACTGCTGTCTGGCTGATGGCCCCTGATACAGCCCCAAGCTAGAGGAGAGAGGACAGGGATACAACCACATTGTGATTTTACTGCAGATGCTGTGGTCTTTGGTGGGTTTATTTGACATTCCAACTCCTGGGACAGAATTCCGCTTTATGAAATAGAGCATGTTTCTGTTCTCTCTGGTTTTGGAGAGGAGCCTGAAAGCATGAGCCATCACAGTTTTAAAAGGACAAAGCAAGTGGAAAAGATTTAATTTAAAATCTATTGTTAACAATAATAATACTTGTTTTATGAGCCAAGCTCATGGTTTTGGGAGCCTAATGCACATTCTAACTGCTTGGTGTGGGCAACAGGATGTTACTGTCTCTGGGACCAATTCTCCATTGCCTTGCCTGCCACGTAGGCCTTTTTTACGCATTTGGGTACAGAAAGGTTGGGGAATAGAAAGCTGTGGAATTCCTTGCTTGTATAGTCACTGCTTCCTCCATCCCTGGGTGCCAGATTGAGCCTCTTCTTTGCTGCTGTGGCCAACCGAAGGGGACGATAGATACTCTCTGTTCACACTCAGGCCCTGCTCTGTTGGCAGCTAGGTTTCCAGAACGACCCACCTGCTGGTTCTTGGTGCAGGGCTGGCAGGTTTCTCTGTGTGTCATCCTCTCAGAGAAGGATGTGGGAGCGGGGAGGGGGGGTGGTGAGAGGGTAGATTTCCTCCGGTTACTGCTGGTTGAGGGCCTCATGTTTCCTGTTTTCTAATCTCTACATCAATACTGTTAATCTTATCTCCATTATAAATAAGAAAAGACAGCCAGCAGGTTGTGCAGACAGCAGAAGGGGGCTCATGACAGGGTATGAATGTAGGTGCACATATACCAGAAGAGAGATTTACTCTTACTATGGCTTGGGTGGCTAAGGTGTTATTTTGTTTACCTCAAGAATGTAAAAGCAAGAGGTACTCTGACTTTTCTGGTAGTGAAGTCTCTGTGACAACTAATAATAATAATAATAATGTGTAGTGTTATTTGATGCTTTTCATCAGTAGCTTCCAACATACTTTGCAAGGAAGCTCTAGCTTATAATGATTTTACGGGAAGGGAAACTGAGGAACAGAAGGAAAAGTCATCTGGCCAATACCATCACTCCGGCCAGGGACTTGATTAAACAACAGTCTCCTGAGGAAGAAGATATCAGGTGAAGATCACAGGACATCAGGGACATGGAGGCTACTTTTGACCTAAGGAAGAATTAGGAATGTGAGTGTTCATCTATGTTGAAGAGAGGCAGTGATTTCTCCAGAATTTTCTCATAGCTCTCTGGAAAATCCTGGTATTTGATCTTAATGAGTTCTGGATGCCAACAGCTCTGTCTAGGCTTCAAGAATTAAAAGGCCAATAAAATAAAATGCAGTGGTGATGGAAGAGGCAAGGCTGAGACCAGGTATCTGGTTATTAACTGGAATAGCTGGGACTGTACAGGGAGGTAGCAAAGGCTTCCTGGCCAAACAAGGGTTTAGATCTTATTGTTGCATGTCATCCCTTTGGACAGTGGAGGCATTAAGGCCCTTAGAGAGGAGTTGTACTCAGGCGTTTTGAACTGAAACAGAACAGCTACGTTGGCGGTTGAGAGTTGGATAAATAATTAGGGTGGAGCAGTGTGTGACTTTGTCTGTGGGACTTTGGTACAGTTAACAAGAAGTGTTCTACCATAACACATGATAATCAACTTTAAAGAGACTCTCACATGCTCTGTATTTTATATGACCAACTGTACTTCTGCCACTCCTCCACTGCTAAATTCCTGCAAGGGTGTATATACTATTATTAGACCAGAACTTCTTTAACTCTTCCATGATGTGTGTAACAGACTGTCTTGTGGACTTTTCCTCTTCTATTTGCAATTGCATAAAACCACTGTGGCAATCAACAGTAATTACTTACAGTGAAAAGTTAGACATAAGTTCTGTAATGCACAATAACTGTCTTTTAAACGGTTTAAGAGCTGGAAATAAGGAAGGCAGCAATCTCTGCGGACCTCATTCATCCTGCCTGCCTTTAGACATAGTAATCCTAAACATATCCTAGAGTACTTATATAGTCAAGAAAAACAGACAGGACTCTCATAATTTGTCTACTGAAGAACTGGATCTCTGCCTCACAAAGGTACTTATCCTTCCCTGCTGACTACTGGAGGACTGTAGGGCAACTAAATCCATAGTCCACAAGACCTACAATCAAGTGAAGTGGACACAGACTCAAGCGACCTGGGAATTGTTTGTTGACTTACAGCAAGCCCTATGGGAGACGTGTATCCTGCATTTGTATCCCAGTTTAGAAACATCTGTCTTCATCTGTTTTGTCAAGGCAAATGAGAGCATAGAAAGATCTGGCAGCATTCTCAGAAACACTGAGTTCAGTCAAGCCTGGGGCTGCACTTACCTTCAGCATATCCCCAGCCTGGAAGCTCAATTCATCCTCTCCAGAAGCACTGAAATCAAACTTTGCGATAGCTTCCATACTGTGTCTTGGTGGAGGAGAAAAACTGAAAGAAATATATGCTTATCAACATCTATGAGCTGTTGGAACTGCTGCATCTGGCATATAGAAAGCTTATAGGCAATGCTGTGATTTGTACATGGATGGGCATGGACCATCATTGGTGCACATTAGTTACTAGATATGGAAAGACATTAGCAGGTAGAAGAAATGGCATGGCCAAGAGGCTGTAATTAGCTCAAGTCAGTAGTTGAAACAACCCATTGAGTATGCTTATTCTGACACATCTCTTTCTCTGCAACAATCTCATGGGGAAGTTTGCACATGTCACCCAAGTAAGCTGGTAGCAGGGAAAACCCATATAGACCAACCATTACTCTTGCACAGTTCCCAATAAAGCAAGTGACTCTGCCATGCAATAGAAGAATGCATTTGCCCTCTGCAGTGACTTTATCTCGAGAGTGAGACAAATCGTGGACAAAACAAACAGCCTGTAATAAAGATATTTTTTTTCTTGAATAGGGGCCACAATACTGAAGGTTGAAAGAGTCTTTTCTCTGTGGTGGCTTGGCATGGGTGACTACAACTTTCAACTAGGAAAGACTGTTTGCAGAAAGGCTGTATTCCCTGTTTTGGAGCTGGCAGAGAGTGAAACTGTAGCACTGACAAATTCAAGGCATGCAGTTACCCTACCTCAATGTTGGTAACTCAGGAGCTTGAAATGTAACAGACAGCTAACCAAAGCCTGCTTTTCATCAGCAGAGCAGATGTGGCAGGGGAAGTAGCAACATGAGCTTCGCATCTTCACCACTTCCTGCTCATGTAACTCAGATGTATCCCAGCAGGACCACTTCTATAATCAAGAGAGTTGCTATTTTCCAATGGCTGGCTCATAGACCCTGAATCCCAGCAGTGAGACTGCCAGTGACAAGACAAGGAATAGCTAGGCAGTACCACATCAAGCAAGCGCACTGCTGGGAGATGGTCTCACAGCCCAGCTTGTGAAGACCATCAGACAGCTCCAATATAGAAGCAGTTTTTATGGTTACTAAGCTAGGTTCATCTAGAAACAATGATCCGGAAGCCAAGGGTTTCATTATCTAACTTCACCTCTCACAAAAACATCTAGATGTTACCACTTGAGAAGAAGTGTCAACTTGCCTGATCCAAAACATTCTTAACCAGAAAGCACGAGAAAGAAATGGTAGGAACAGCCCTGGCTAGGGCACTATTTCTTGTCTCCTGTTAGAACTGAGACAAGATCCCCAAAATACAATGTGCTGATACTGAGCAAGCACCAAAATTATTCCACTTAAAAATCATCAGGCTACTGTAACACTCCTTCTCTGCAATACCTGCTGTAAAGTTCCTCCTTTGACATACAACCTAAGGATTTAACTACCTGTGTAACAAGGATCCAGAGCCCAGCTCTGATACAGTGCAACTTGACTCAGTCTGCTGAGAATGAGCTGGGAGAAAGTCTGCAGGGCAAAAATTATAGGCAAAGGTGATGGCACTGGCAGTAGCCCAGGGATTCAAGAGGTAAAACACCAACATGGAAAGATATAAAATCTCAGAATAAAAACAAAACCACAAGAGGTTTAGTTGGGATAGTCACTGTAGCTGAGGATCAGTCACAAACCATTTGGGTCACTGAGCTGAGTTGTCAGTGCCACCAGTCCTGACCCAGCTGATGGTAGATGGCAGCCATGGAGGCTGAATCTTCACTCCTGACCAATGTCTGCCTCACCAGCAAAGACTCTTTGGGAGCCTTTACACAGGTGAGGAGTATGCTAATGCTTAGCCTAATATTTTATTAAATCCTAACTAGCTTCTGTGTGTGTTAACTGTATAAAGCAGTTATTTATTGGCTGCGTTGTGTATTTCCTGCTTGCAGAGTCCCTTTGCACTTGACCAAAGATGCTTGGATAAAGTGATCCACAAGAGGGGCCATAACATCACTGGAGATTAGTTCTGAGATGTGTTATATCTCATTTCTAACTATAAAAAGATCTGCACATGCTTCCTATTGGATTCTGTCAGCACCCTCATTTTTTGCTGCTTATAGGTGAATTTGTATTCATGTGACTGATGTGAGCTATGCGGCACCAAGGCAAATTTTTTAGCAGTCCACGGACAGTTCTGCTCGTTCAGCATGAACCTGTCCTACAGCAATTGAAATTGTTTTGGTGTTGGGGTCTCCACATAGGTTGGAATGCATAGTTCAGTTGTGACCTGCTATATGGCTGCTATTACAGCCCGCTGCCTTAGAGTTTTGTCAATACACATCAGTACTGAACTATAACACCCTATGTTTTCACAGAATCACAGAATTCTAGGGATTGGAAGGGACCTCGAAAGATCATCTAGTCCAACCCCCCTGCCAGAGCAGGGTCACCTACAGTACATCACACAGGAATGCATCCAGGTGGGGTTTGAATGTCTCCAGCGAAGGAGACTCCACAACCTCTCTGGGCAGCCTGTTCCAGTGCTCAGTCACTCTCACAGTGAAAAAGTTTTTCCTGATATTCACATGGAACCTCCTATGCTCCAGTTTGCATCCATTGCCCCTTGTCCTATCATTGGTCATTACTGTAAAAAGCTTTGCTCCATCATTCTGACACCCACCCTTTACATATTTGTAAACATGGATGAGGTCACCCCTCAGTCTCCTTTTCTCCAAGCTAAAGAGACCCAGCTTCCTCAGCCTTTCCTCATAAGGGAGATGTTCCACTCCCTTAATCATCTTTGTGGCTCTGCACTGGATTCTCTCAAGCAGTTCCCTGTCCTTCTTGAACTGTGGGGCCCAGAACTGGACACAATACTCCAGATGTGGCCTCACTAAGGCAGAATAGAGGGGCAGGAGAACCTCTCTCACCTACTAACCACCCCCTTTCTAATGCACCCCAGGATGCCATTGGCCTTCTTGGCCACAAGGGCACATTGCTGGCTCATGGTCATCCTCCTGTCCACCAGGACCCCCAGGTCCCTTTCTCCTACACTGCTCTCCAGCAGGTCAGCCCCCAGCCTGTACTGGTGCATGGTGTTTTACTGATGTGCTTTATTCTCAGTCTTCAGCTTTCCAGCTATTTCAAACATTTTGACCTCATTTTCTCTCTGTCAACTTACTGATACTCTTTAATTCTTATTTTGGATACACTTAGCAGATTTGCAAATATAGCTTCGGTTTGCCCTCTGATTACCCCGCTCTTATTCCAGGCGTTGGTGTAACTCTGCAGATGCAACTCGGGCCTGATCTGAGTACTGCTCTCTATTCTTGCACTGACATTTTTGGAGCATTAGTCTATAACCTCCCTCAGCAAAGTGTGCTAACAAAGCATACGGGTATTAAGAGGAATTAACTACTAGTTAAACAATGATATTCTTTCATGAAATAGAACTGAAGAAAAAGACTAAAGGAGAATTACTTTAATACGGGATGTTTTTCAGTGTCTAATCTTGCAGTGGTGGGCTGCTGCAGAGAAATCAGAGCCAACAATGCAGATGAAACCTGGAACTCCTTAGTGCAGATCATTAATCCCAGCTTGAGAAAAATGCACACTTTAAAACAATAAACTGTAAATACAAATCCTGTCTTTGATTTTTGCCCCTTAGTCACAGAAGAGACAGTGGGGGTTCTCTTCGCAGGGAGCAAGAGGGGAAAGAGCTTTTCATTTCTCAATATTGCAGACATTAAAGATGCTATTGGAGATGTGACCCCCTCTAAAAGGAGAAGGGTTTGTGAAACAGTTAAAATTTCCTCTCTCACTTCCTTTTCAATTTCAGCAATCCCAACCTCAGGGAGAGACCAAGAGACAGATACCTCTTCAAACAATCTAACACATGGATTAAACGTGCTTTTCATTGCCAGCGGCTGGATTTAGAAGTGACTCAAATACCATACACAGTGTTGGCTGTGTTGATAAATCAGCAATGCAGTAATGCTGTGGCCTTAAGCTCTTCCCCCACCAGCTACTAAAGCAACACTAGCTAATAATCCTGTCTTTGAACTCCAACCTATCACTTTTCATCACCTGAACTTCAAACCAGTTCTGTTTTTCTGATCCTGTTCCTCCCTCCATCTGTAACTCGAGAATCCTCACTCCAAATGGGTCATTGTTGGGTCCTCATGAAAACTCCCCTGCCAGGGGCCCATTCTTTCCCTCTCTGCATTTACGTGACTTCGAGCACCACCTTATGACACAGAGAGACAGGAATTCTTTTGTTATTGTCACGACTTACATTTTTCAAGCACCTTTTATCCCAAAGGACAACACTGCAGTTTGCAGACAGAGAACCAGATTCTGCTTTTAACTGCCCGCTGCAACTCCTTTAAGCTTTCAAGTAACCCAGGACAATTTTACACTGTGCATAATGTTCTGTGTGAAAATCCTCTTTGTACAGAGTTGATCATGAAGTCTATGTGATGTTCAAAGGAGGCTTTTGCAGTTCTGAGTGTGAGCTGACCGCTACCCTCCATTTTGTGCTGGCTCTCTGCATAAAGGTGATGTTTTTCTGTGGTCCTTCACTGTCACGAGGTGGATCCAAGGGGCATACAGCTACTGCAATACTGTGGGACTGGTGCAGCAGAAGATTCATAAAAGGAGAAGTGAAAAGCAACGTGGCTTTGAGAGCACTAGGTAGGTATTTTAGTTCAGCAGAATGCCATTCCCTGAGGAAGAACATTGGCAACTCTACGTTGATGAAAAGAGCCAAGGCCTAAATCAGGTCAGCAAGCAACATAGTCTGACAGCAGCATCCCAAAGAGTTTAACACCATTAGCCTAAACCAAGCTGGGCCAAAAATCATAAATAACAATGCCAGGGTAGGTCACCACCTATGAAGAGTTTACCACTCAGGGACTGCCCAGGCTCAGCCCTGCTCAATCTCACATATTAACATCACAGAAGGAGGGCATAGTTGCAACAACGTGCCTGCTTAAAAGAGCCATATGAACAAAAGTTTTTATTTTTTATGCCTGCAGCACACACATTTCCAGCCTGTAGCTTCATCCAGTGAAGTCTTGCACTGAGATACAAAGCAAGAGCTACTGTGTCTTTGTTTAGCTCTGCAAAAACAACCTATCGAACTGACAAGCAACCAGGGACAGAATTCAACCCTGAACAGCTGTACAGAAATTTCAGATGACATTTCAGCAGAAACAATGGAGAAGGGACCCGTCACTTGGAAGAGCTGTGATAGACAAAAGCTTTGTTTCCACCAGCTAAGCCATATACATGTGGCATGGGAATATTTTGTTCCAAAACCATGAACCTCTTGCTACAGAGTTAACAGTGCAGATCCACTGACTTTCAGTGATAAGAGGGTAAAATTTAAAAGGGAGAACAAGTCACTAAAACACTCAGCACTGTCTCATATAAGTCTTGGCTACCCTACGATCCAGAGCATGCGTAGCAGTTGGACTGAGCCTCTGTCACAGACAAACAAGCCTCTCAGGAATCAGATTTACAGAAGAACAAACTTTCAAGACTATAACCAACAGCAGTTGGTAAGAAATGCCCCAGTCTAGGATGGTGCTTAAACTCCTTGGGGAAACTTGATCTTCTGCGCTACTTCCAGTCATGACAGTAGAGCAGTGCAGCACCACAGGAAGTCTGTGCAGCAGCAGCCTCAAAGAGAGTAGCACGTTACCACACAATATTGTGAGAGTACAAAATCGTGAATCTTCACTGTGCTGGAAGGGTTGGTGTGGAGGACTAGGGTGGGGGGAAACACCTCCTGTTTGCCCACCTCCTCCCTCATTTTCATATTTGGCTGAGGCACAGGGATTTGTCCTACAAAAGCACTGCCCTGTTGTGGAAGCTGACGAACAAGATGGCACTGGGATCCCATGCTCTTCCCCTACCATGCGGTACGTCAGCTCTCCTTCCAAATCCCCCCTTTCCTTCTTAGTACCTTTCCCACACAGCTCCCCACACTCAAGCCTCAGAGCCACGCTCGCACCATACCTTGTAGCAGCTCTTCTCTCCTCTGATACTTTGCTAGAAAGCAGGAGGTGTGTTACCATCTAAGGGAAGGAAGAGAAGGAAAGCTCAGCCTGTATCAGGCTCCTCCCTGCAGTGACAGTGTGCCACATCACCAACGGGTCCACGTGTGTGGACGAGGACAGTCAGGAGTGCACATGGGGGACAAAGACAGAGAACAGTGTCTGTTACAGGACAGAGTGGGGCATGGACAATTATCAGTCTCTAATATTGGGAATCCTTGGTACACTGCATATTTAAAATGGTGGTGTCAGTTCCAAAGGACCTGCCCTTTGCTGCTACCTCAGCCCAGGCTGGTTTAACAGCTGAACAAAGGAGGGTACTGTCCCTCAAAAACTGCAAGTTCTACCCAAATAAGGAAAACAGAAAAGAGCACAGATCTGGTAAGTTAAATGAGAAACCATAATAAGTCAGTTGAAAAGCATATCTTGAAGAACAAGTAGCTGAAGACATAAAAACATGTAATAAAATTATTTTCAAAGGCAACAGAAGCCGGAAGCCTGCCAGAGCGCCTGTAGGGCTGACAGATGACTGAGATGTAAAAAGAGTGCTTGAAGAAGATAAGGATGAAGCACAAAACCTAACTGAATTCACTGCATCCATGCATCTTCTGTAGCGATGTAGAGAGGTCCCCACACTTTGATTTTCTTTGCTGAGAAAAGCCAGGCGAACTGTGTCAAGCTGAAGAGTTGGAAGAAAAGGTTTTAGGACGAATCGGTAAATGAACAAGAGTAAATCCAAGGATTTGATACTTTAGAAATCTTGACTAAAATCTAAACTGAACATGAAATAGTAAAAGCTGAGCAATTAAACTGTGGCATAAGATGTAAGACTTAACCCAGCCTCGGTACTAGGAGAAAAAGCAGAAAACACAACGCCAATGTTTGAAAAAGCATTTTGTGGGGATGCAAGGGGCAGGAGGTCTAACTTCTGTGTGCCTGGAATTGGTAGAAACAGTAATGTAGAAAAGAATTATTGGAAATAAGAGAAAAATGACATAGGCAATTGCCCCTCACATAGCTTTTGTAAAAGGAAGTCATATTGCACAAATCTGATTGAGTTCTTTGAAGGAGCTGATGAGTGTGTGGATATGTGTGTTCACATGATATAAAACTTACATTTCTAAATCCTTTCTGATTAAGTCTTTCACCTAAGACTCTTAAAAAACCTTCTAAGCTCTCAAAGAATAAGAGAAAAGGTCCTATAGAGGATTAGCAACTGATTAAAAGTTACAAAACAACTTGAATGAGCTGTTCAACATATTCATAAATGATCTGTAAAAAATGAAGGGACAAAGCTTGCTCATGTGGAAAAAAGGTGGGGCAATACAAATTAAATTTGATCACAAAGACTTGCAGATGGTTTTCAAAATTCTGTTGAAATGCAAGCTGAATCTCAGTGCTGATGACTGCAAAGTAATGAACAAGGGAATAAACAACTGTAACTATATGAACACAGGAATGAACTTAAATTAGCAATTACTACTCAGAAAGTTACCTTGGAGTTGCTGTGGATAGTTCTATCAAAGTGTCAGCTCAGTGGAAGTCAAAAAGGTAGGTTAGGAAATGTCGGAAAAACAATAGAGAACAAAACAGAAAGCAACATCACGTCACTGTACAAATTCCTAGGGCACCTGTTTGAATATTTGTAACTTGAATACGGCAGCTAGTTCTCATCCCTTTATCTCACAAACAGAGACAGTAGCATTAGAAATAGAGACAAAGTTATTAAGGATGACCAAAAGAATGGAAAGTTTCTGAATAAGGAAGGATCAAATTAAACAGACTGGGGTCCTTCATCTGAGAAAAGAAAAGTTTACAGAGGGATAAATGCAAAAGCAATGTAGAAAATAATGAGAATCCTGGAAAAGGCAAACAGGAATTTTTTATCCATCATTTCTAATAAGATAAGCATTAGAAGCTCGTTCTCAAGAGTGTTGGGATCTGGGAGGCCCTAGTGAAAGAAGCTTCACTGTGTACTTGCTCTATTCTTACTCTCTTTCCCCAAAATGCCGTTGTGGGCAAAGCATCATGGGCTGTGTGGAACAGTAACCTGACCTGATTCTTCCTTTCTTATGAGCCATGGGACTTCACAAAAAACACCACAATGTGCTAGTCCAAGGCCATCAGTCCAGCAGCAGGCAGTGGCAGTCCCCACACATACCACCCTTCAGGGAGGCAATAATCTCCCTGGAATGCTTGTTAGTTGAAACAGAGGTAGGCTGTAAATTATGAAGCACTCAAACCAGTGAGGGATAGAAACAATGAAAATTCCCTCTGAAGGTGATAATCCCCAATATATTTTGCTGAAAAAATATACAGAAAGCAGGGAGCCATAGGAAGAGTACAGCAGCTTGCCCTTGTCATTTGAAAATTTTACATGTGGCATCAAGAACATAAACTTCTACACAAGCAGGTGGGACACAAATCCTCACAGTCTTCTTGGTTTTAAGCTATGTTCATTCTCATGCTCTGTGAATGGTCTGACAGATTGCATTATGTTACACATTAGAACAACCTATTTTCTCTGTTTCTACCGTGGTATGATCTAATGGGCTCCCCAGCAAGACCACTGCTGTGAGCTGTCACTCATGACTGCTGCCTGACAATGACACAAAACACTGTCTGGATTCCTGTGAGGTATCCAGAACTATTCCATGATAACATTAAATCTATTTAATGCCAAGCCATAAAAAACATGGCTTTCTATACCATAAACAAGAGACTTAATAGTAGCAAGCCCCCAACAATGAGAAAGGATAGGAAATGGGATAGGATAGGAAACAACTCTCTTTTCTTTCTTCTCCATTTCTATATATTCCACCCCTGTCACAGTTATGGTGACATGTTAACCTCTTCACCATGTGGAGTATGTGCTTCACAGCTATGCTGAAAAATATGAAGAAACATTCAGGTATTTCAGCCACATTTCATGGAAAAAAAACTTACAGGAAGGGTGTTAGACTCCATGCTTCCATGTTTTAGACAATCCCTATTAGACAACTGGATAAAGCTCAAGCCAGGCAGACAATTTATTCCACAATTACTTGCTGAATGTCATCGTCTACTACTAGATGTCATCGTCTACTACTAGAGCAATCCAGATGGGATAGCTGAACCATGGCTATGATACATCTGGGAAGACCAGGACTTAAAAGGCTTGACACAGGTAAATTTACACCTGTTTTTACACTTAGGTGAATAACCCAAAGTAGATGTGTCTACAAACATGTTTGGAAACCGCCTAAGAATACATTGTCTTGAAAAAATTTTGGTAAGTTCTTTCTGGACTCGAATTTTCAAAAGAAAAAACTTTTTCCAAGGCATTTTATTCACTTTAGTTTCTATCTGGAAAGCATGGAAGAAGCCAGAAAAAAGACAAAAGAGAAAACTAAAAAAAAAAGGGGGGGGGAAGAAAAGGGGAAAAAGATTATTTCTAATAAAACATAGACATAAAATATTTTATCTATTCTGAATTGTTTGCATTGATAATCTATGAAAGATTAAGTGGCTAGGTTTTGTTTGTCCTCAATGTAAACTACTTCCCCATGTTCCCAATTAGTTTGCCTCCAGAAAATAACATTGCCAAAGAGGGAAACAGAAGTCAAAGTGTGGAAAAAAGGGAGATTTCAATTGCTATATTTTGCTGTAAGTAATAACTCAGCATGTGTAGATTCAGGAGCATAAGGACTGTAAATTCACACAAAGGCGAATGTTATGAATGAAAGCTGTCTGGTCTTTCCCGATCTCCCATCTATTCCTGTCCCCACATTCAGATACGCTCCACACCCAGCAATTCATCCTCTCTCACCACTTTGCTTTCTGCAAACAGCTGCTCACGCTGTCCACAGTGACAGGTCATTAGTGGGCAGTTATTTTTTTCAGGACTGAGTTCACAGCAGTGGCAGTGCTAGAAAAGCTGCTCTGCACAGCTCCATGAACTGCTCTGGGCAGAGCTCTGTCCCAGTTTGCTATGCTTCCTGTCAGCAAAGATTGTCTTGAAAGCTCTGCACCTTGTTGCTCACCTGCAGCAGCTCTGTTGATCGTATCGTAGGATTTTTCAAATAGCTCAGTCAACAGCATCAGCTGCATAGCTATTGCTATTCTAGAGCCGGTGTTGTCATCATCACCCTCATAAACCACATTCAGTTTAGCTGGTATGACTACAGTCTACTGTGCTTGTACATGTGGTATAACTATTTCAGTTAAAGGTGTGAAGCCATTTCTCTTACAGGAATAAGCTTTAACTGTAAGAGTACTGTTCTAATTCTACAGTTGTGCATGTACTACAAGGAGAGTGTATAACGTAAACTGCCTGGTACCATCAATGTAACACCATTTATTGCAAGAAAATGTGGCTTTAATCCTGAACAACGGTGTTAATTTGCTATTTAATTCATGCAACCTTTCCCATCATTCTGCTAAATTCATCTCCAAAGATACCCCCTTACCATTTTGGCTAATGAGCGACTCTGCACTTCTGAGAGCATTTTTCTTTAGGAATATACAGAGTATTTCAAAAAGATGGACCCAATTTCATTATATTTTCAATTTCAAATTGACTCCACCTTTTTTAAACACCCTATATTGCTATCATTCTCTAGTTTCCTATTCTAAAGAAGTACTGGCAAACTTGATGATATTAAATATTTTCTTCAAATCCCCTCAGATCTGACAACTTTCTCTTCTATGTTCCCCACCCCATAACTCCTGATTGCTGAATTATTAGTGTCTTACTAGCAGCTTTTTGTATCTAATCAGTTAGGTCTCTACCTTCTGCATTTCTAGGGTGATTACACTCAGCCATGCTCATAACATCCCAGATTATCATCTTGACAGCAATTACAAGATCACAAGAACTGAACTGTCACAGAACTGACTGGATTAGCAGAGAAAAGAGATGATTACAATGGAGAAAGGGAATGGAGAAGGGACTTATTTTCCTTTACTACCAAACAATTCTCCTGGATTTCCATAGATCTCCTTTAACTGCTGCATTGCTGCCCAAGAGTCCAGGCAGGAGCAACTGCCTTACAGTTTCTGTGTTGGCAGCTGCTGTGAGGACACATTGCCAAAACATGCCTGCTGTGTTCTGTGTCAGTTTTCAGCTTGAGCCCGTGAGCTACTTTTTAAGGATCAACAGATGGGACCAAAGAAGATCCAACTCACTGTCAAGGAAGCCTCTGGTCACCAGACAGCAGTTTGTGCCTTCACTGGGAAATCTGGATGAATCTGAAAGCCCAAAGAAGATTGGAGACCACAGGAAAAGATGAACTCTGCTGCGCTCTTCATAACAGCACTTTTCCCAAGCCTGTCCTACATTTATCTCACCTAAGAGCTAAAGAGGACCAGTTACTCAGGGCAAGAAACCATGGATCCTGCAGTCTGACCTCTGCTCTGGAGCTTTCTCCCAGCAGGGCTAGTTTCTGATCACCCTTGGCATCGAGACAAATCTAAGAAACTTTTCTCTTCCTTACTCTTGGGAGCAAACACCACCTCTTTCAGACACTTAAGAGCTGAGCAGTTAATTTCCATTATCATCTATGAACTATACCAAGTTACAGCAACTTTTGCACATCTGACTTTGTAACACATTAGACTAGTTCTTCTTTACAGTATTCAAAACCAAAAACCCAAAACCCACCAGGTGAAGAAAGAGAGGGAAGCACTGCTACTGGTAGAGAAAGGAGCCCCTTCCCAGTTTTTACAATTTGTTTAGTATTTTCCCTTCTGAACACTAACAAGTAGCAAAACAAATCCTAGAGACTGTTGCAATGGTACCGTGTGCATTCCTGAAGGATAAACATGACAAAGATACAGACTTCTAGGCCATTATGATGATAGCTAATTTTTTTATCACATTATTAGAATCTGAACTACAGATAAGTTAAGCAGGGGTTGCATGCCTGTCAAGCCTAAATTGACATGGGCTGCATGAGCAGCTGATTTTCTTCTTTGCTGAGTGCAAGCGGTAAAGGGAGAAAGGAAGTGAGAGAAAGAAAAAGACACTCTTCTTCAGTGATTTGAATCCAGTGTTGGAGTGTTCAACAAAACATTCCTTTCCAGGATTTAAATTTTCCCTTTGATGAGACCTAGTGACTCAGTGGGATTTGCTAAGCTTCCATTTGAAGCTAGGGAAAAGTAATCTCACTCTTCGCTTCTTCCCCCTCCCTGTGCTATACCCCTCTAATCATGATAAATATATCTAAACATGCCTGATTAAACCAGACAGATAATATGCCCCTAATCTGAACTGATCAGGGCTCTGGAGCTGCCAAAGTGAACCTGCTGTCTCTCTATCAGACAGAGCAATAAGGGGTCGGTAATGCAGCTCCATTAGCTGCTTCCCACGAAATGAATTTTCCCTGACTGCTCCTGAAGAGCAGACACTTGAGGAATGCCTCCTGATGGGAAGTTGCTTTGAACGATCTCTTTCGGCACAATTGTTGAGCAGCTCCTTCTCTAGCCCTCCAAACAACTAAAGTATGAAAAATGTAGCCACTTCCTTCTATGCTACTTTTTAAAAATCTCCTCATACCTTATCTAGCTAACTGCCTCTCATTTTTTCTCATCTTTTCTCAGTAAGCTTCAGCACTGGCTGATATATGTTGTACTGTAAGTGAATGGTTATCAGAATAACACTCATATTCCCACTGTGCATGTATGCAAGGGATCTGCTTTTGTGCACAGGTAGAGCTTGCACTTTGTGGATTCACAGAATTTAGGGCTGAGACAGACCACTATGTCAATATATCACATCAATATATCAACATACCGTGTGCATTTAGCATATTTGCACTGATATTAGAGGTTCATTGGAGGATAAATGGATATAGATCAGAAGAAGTGCAAGAATGTACACCTCTGAATTTGCTCTGGAATCTATGCACGTGTATGTACTTCTGCTTTCAGGCAGATGTAGCTCTCTATGATCTTTATCCTCTGAGAAGATCAACTCTTAGTAAAAGACTGCAGTCAAGAGGGATCAAGGGGGTGAAATCCTGGGACTACTTATCCTAAAACTGATCTTCGGTATAATTACAAGTACGTTCAAAGCCTCTCTGAATCACACCAGCTGTGAACAACTCCAGGGAACATTCTGCTAGCAGCAAGTCAGATGGAGAGTTATATTTCTCAAATTGATCATACAAGAGACTGGGATGAGGAGTCATGTTATATTTCAGATGTTTCCTATCAGGAAGGACTTCCCAAAAGTCACTTCCAAAGCAAAGGGTCAAAACAGAATCAAGAATCTGGTACTATGAGACTTGATTAAAACCAGCCAACCAACCAGCCAGACAATAAAACACACCCACAATTAGATCCAGCTACTCCAAGGTGCTTTCCTTGTATTTGGGCATCTAAATATGGGGAAGAATATTTAAGATTCATTATCTCCAGTTTTGACTGTTAGGGATTTCTAAAAAATGTACAGTATCCAACACGCTGTTCTGTAAGTCTGAGCTCTTGTACTGTAACTAAAAGCTGAGCAATTCCAATGTTCATTCAGGTCTGCATATGAATAAACACTGAATGTGCATGAGAATGGTAAATTCCCTTTGTCTATGCATGATCATGCCTTTCACAATGTGAAATGGATATCTAGAAAAAAAAATCTGTAAATATTTGTGCTAAAGTAGGAATAAGTTCACCTTATGTCCTTGGTTCATTTCCACAGCAGTTAAGAAATTCCTCTTTTCATATGTAAAAGATGAGGAATGGAACAGAAGGCTATCATTTCTTTATCTCTGGGCATAGCACAATGTAGAGAATTCATTACATCAAGGCATTAATCCAATCTGGCAAAAATAGTTTTTAACCTTATATTGGACTCTACTGTATAGCAATACATTTGAGTGGGATATGTGAACAAAATTGTATGAAAATCTGCTAGTATATAGTGCTGGGTACATAATATTATGTTTCAAATCAGCTATTGCGTGTTTCTTTGATCAGGCCAGCTGACAAAATTTTGTGTAAAATGGGAAGTAGAGCAAGATCAGTGATAAAACTGCTATTTTCCTCAGTATTTTCTGTGTAAGATTAATCCTGGCAGAATAGATAATTGTGCAAAATCTGGAATACTAGTACTATATATTGTGTGCCAACAGATATGATTTTGCACAAAAGCAGAACTACAGTTAGCTCAGTAAGAAAAGGTAACATTTCTTTGCCCTTTTATCCATGAATATATTTTTTGTACAAAATCGCGTCTGACTACACAAGTTGTGACTTTTTGCTCAAGAGTTTCTTTTCCCTTATATATTTTCCTCTCCTCTTGTGCTTTTATGAAAGAATGAAACCTAAAATTGTGGTTGAATATACACTTAGCTATGATAATCTAAACATAAATTTAGGATATCTGATAATTAGGTTCTCAGAGGCCTCTTATCTTGGACATGTTATGTATAATCTCAGCTCATAGCCAGCTTTGTTCTGAGGACATCTGATATACTTTATATACAAAGCTTCAAATTTAAGTAAAGACAAAGAACTTGAAATGCTACTAGTGGTATCTGCCATGTGGTATAATGAGTACTGCTGTGGTACCTTCATAATGTCACCAGTTGCATATTTACCTTCTGAGCCTCTGTGTTGTATTAACCATGTTTTTTCTGCTTAATGGATCCTCATGGCTCAACTTCCATTTAAACACAAAACCTCTTTTACAAGGTTCAAGTGCTACAAAACAGCCTTTCTATAAAATAAAGTCAGCCCATGTTCATCTGCATTTGGGGATGCTTCTGAAAGGGCTTTAAAAGCTATCAGTTACAATAATTCATACATTTAAAGGTGCAACTCCAACAGTCAATCCAACTTTTCTTCTCATTATAAGGTAAACGCGAATGCCAGCTTGTTACTATTCCTGGGGTTTGTCTCTGCACAGCAATCGTCCCATTTTAAGTAGAAGTGTGGAACATATTTCATGTTTGTCTATGCATTTTTTAGTTCACTTGGATACCTTTGAAATTAAAGTGCAGCAGCAGTTCCTGAATGATTTAACGTGTAGACATTTTTACTGTGAAGTAGGAACAACTCATTCTTGTTTATCTTAATTCAAAATTGAGTTATATCAAATTGGAAAAGGTTCTCATTACCTGGGATAAAAGTACCCAGGTCATACTCTGATGTAGGAATATCTGTTACTGAACTAACATGCAGACTAAGACTTAATTAAACACATAAATTTCCTATGGGTAGATCAGGCCTGACATCCTACGTTTCCCGTTCCTATGGCATGGGCACCTTCATGGCAAAGAGGGTAACGGGAACCTGACTGCGTAACTCCTGTACACCCTGCAAAATAGTCACAGTCCCACTCCTTTGGTGAGCAAGTGATCGATTGCTGCTCTGCAGCAGGGAACCACACAGCCTTCAGACTATTCAATAGATTGCATGTGGCAAAAAGGGAACACTGCGCAAAGGGTGTGAATGAGTCATTCGACATTTCAGGTTGACTGAAGTCATTCTGCTACATTTATTTCTAATCTTGATGTGCTATCCACATTTGCATGTTAAGCAGGATGAGAGGAAAGATGTTTAAATTATTTGCTACAATACATACATGGAAAACAGCAGACTTTGCATGTGTATGAGCATGTGGGATTACATGCAAGACTGGGTGAATGCAGCATCATGTGAAGTGCCTTCTCTACCCTCATGAAGGAGTAGGCATTCTGCATGGAAGCCTGAACACCTCTAAGAAAAAGTATGTTTGAACATGTGTGTCTCTAGGGATCTGATTATAAATGAAAGATGTTAATTTGCAGTATGCCTGAATGGAGGAGCAGAGGTCTCATAAGCATACTTCAGGTGATGTGTTTTTGTTGGCAAATACAAATCTGAGCAACTGTGAATGAGCTGGTCTGCGTACACTTGGAGGGTTAGTACGTGTGTTGTATGCACGTGAGTGACAAGGAGCATCCATAAGCATGAGTAGGTGTCAGCAGAAGCTACAATTCATACACTAATCAATCATCACCATCAGTGAACCACCAGCTTAAAGATTTCCATGGAAAAAATACATGGCAACCTCTTAAAGTATGATCTGGCCTAACACTATGCTCCTTCACTCCTGGTCACACTTCCAGTTTAAAGTGCAGAGTCTGACTTCTTATAGTTCACCCTGAAGTCTGTTTGATCCATGCATATTTAGCAACTTTAAGCATTAAGCCATTTTGAAGTACATGCTCACCTCTGAGGCTTAGGATCCTCAGTTCAAGCACTTTGGTCTGAAATTCTGGACAAAGACACTGACTTAGCTCTCTTTCAAGAAAAAAAATAGCTATCAGTATGGATGCAAAGATACTGGTGAAATACCTCACAGGAGATATTTTCTGAAGGTGAAGAGACAAACACAAAGAATACTTCATGAGATACTCAAGGTTGCGTCACAAGGACTCAATGCTTTAAGCTGAAGATGGAAAATATCTCTGTGAACATGGAATCAGTGGGCCACACACAAACTAATTCTTGAGGATATGAAGTATCTTTTGGGCGGAGCAAGCAGAGCTCTGGTATCTCACCTCAAGCTAGAATCACGGAATCACAGAATCACAGAATTCTAGGGTTGGAAGGGACCTCGAAGGATCATCTAGTCCAACCCCCCTGCCAGAGCAGGGTCACCTACAGTACATCACACAGGAACGCATCCAGGCGGGTTTTGAATGTCTCCAGTGAAGGAGACTCCACAACCTCTCTGGGCAGCCTGTTCCAGTGCTCTGGCACTCGCACAGTGAAAAAGTTTCTCCTGATATTCACATGGAACCTCCTATGCTCCAGTTTGCATCCATTGCCCCTTGTCCTATCATTGGATGTCACTGTAAAAAGCTTGGCTCCATCATCCTGACCTTCACCCTTTACATATTTGTAAACATGGATGAGGTCACCCCTCAGTCTCTTTTTCTCCAAGCTAAAGAGACCCAGCTTCCT
>VZRW01001300.1:566-12855 GCA_013398125.1 Aegotheles bennettii | reverse complement strand
TGTACTGGTGCATGGTGTTGTACTGGTGCATGGTGTTGTACTGGTGCATGGTGTTGAACAATCAGGTTCAGTTTTGCACAAAGCTAACAGTGTATCTGCATTCAGAGCAACAGATCAGCAGTATGTTGCATGGCTAAAGGACACTGCCAAGATTTGCATTATTTTTTATTTTTTTTTGAAATGTCCAAATTATTGTGTCCTTTGAATTATTAAGATATACTTACTGCATAAAGCACTGCAGATCCTCCTCCCCACCTCTACTCTGCAAGTTATTGATACCACACTCAATTAACCGTGGTGATTGATTATAGAATGGACATTGCCTCAGTCATTTTTTCTCAGTGCCACACTTTGCATACAAACCACTGAATGGTGATACTTAAATCTCCAGGTAAAATTGCTTTAATGGAAACGAAAGTGCACATTCATGACATTTGAATTCTTATTAAGTCTCATATACTGCATTATATGAAAGCCTAAACATTGGGCTTAGTCTATGCAGATTCTATCCTGTTAAATAAAGAAGAGACTGAAATTCTGGTTCAAAAAGTTTAGAGAAAATGTGTTCTTACATTTCTTCAGGTGGCAACTGCAGGTATATTGTTGCAATTCCAACTTACCCACTGTGCTTTTATTGGCTTTGTACAGAAGTTAAAAAGGAATGAGATGGAAATCCAATTTTTATTAGGGAGTCCACTCCAAGGCACACTTATTGAGGTACATAAAACTCTAGCAGCTGTTGGAACTGGTGATGAAATAAGGGGAGACTCCACACAAAAGGACTTTGTATAAGCCATGAGTTTCTTGGGTAGCAGTGGGAACTCTGAGTGTGCTGAGGATACCATAGCATAGTTAATCAGGGCAGAGACACAAGACTATCTACAACAGCTACAAACCAGTTCACAGATACCCTGAGAACTGGCTTTGGTCCCACCCGCTCACTTAACCATGACAGCACAATTGTTTTACCTCAACTTCATTCTCAGTCTGAGAAATGGGTGTGTACACATTTAAAGAATCACCTAATGAAAAAGAGATGAAAGCAAAAAAATAAAAATAAAAATAAAAATAAAATCAGGAATTTGATATCGTATTGACGGTCTACTGGACTGGTTATTGTGTTTCTATGTTACATCTCTTTTCATTACCGTTTCACTGTCTTTCCTATTCATAAGGCAAACTATTTGAAACAAATGTTATTCTTCCATATAGTGCAACTTGAGAAAAACCAATGGATTGAGGACTGTTTATAGAATCATACAATAATTAGACTAAAAGGGATCTGTGAAGATTATCCAGTTCAAGCCCCTGCTCATGGCAGGGTTAATGTTGAAATTATACAACATGAGAATGTAACCTAATTTTTCTACAGTGACTACTCTAATGGAACATCAGTCTCATTCAGGCAATGATATAAATTATGTGCATGTCTAGATCAAAGACATTTGGAAAATCATTTAGGTAGAAGATCTGCATTAAAGGATTTGAGATTTCCTTTCAATATGCATCCTCAAAGATTGTAAAAAAAATTCATAAGATGATTCTGACTTCAGTACTAGACTCCAATTATACAGCTGCATATTATCAAAACACACACTAGAATGAAGCTAGCATTACAATCGTTATTTCCTGACTTCTGTGTGCTTAACACCCTCATTATGTAACTTAAAAAAAATATTATTTGTAGATAGAATTTAGAAAAAAATACAAAAGAAGAAAGAAAATTCCAGAATGGAAAAAAAAATTACTCGGCTAGACACTGCAAAACACTATGTCATCTAGCTCATACAGCCTTCAAGAAGGTGCTCCTCTTCCAGATACCTTAGAAAGCCTGCAGAATAAAGTTTTGAGAGCTGCGAACTGTAGCAACCATGCAGCTCTCACTCTTCGAGATGCATTGTGAGTGTGGTAAGGGCTCTGCAGTGAGAAACCTGCTGATGGCAAGAATTACTTGTCAGAAGACTTAAGCAAGGTCCGTGCACTGCTACAGAATCACGGAATCACAGAATCACAGAATCTAAGGGGTTGGAAGGGACCTTGAAAGATCATCTAGTCCACCCCCCCTGCCAGAGCAGGGTCATCTAGAGTACATCACACAGGAACGCATCCAGGCGGGTTTTGAATATCTCCAGTGAAGGAGACTCCACTGCTACAGAGAGATTTAACCCTGCAAAATAGGAATTAGTGTGAATACTTCTATGATGAATGGGGTGAAATTTATCCAAATTGAATACATCTAAAAACATTTTCAATGCTGCAATTCTGTTTCCATATGAAAAAAACCAAGACCCTTTGTTCACCGTATTTCCTTTTTCTATTTTGTTTTCTATCCGTTTCTTCTACTCACATCTACTTTACATGCTATCAGATTTAAGGAACTGCAGTGTTCAGATTCACTACCATTGCATATCTTGCTCTATTTGGTTGTGGTAGGCTGTCTCTTTTGTCTTGAAGATCAGCCTTGTTTTTAGTTTATCTTTACAAAAAAGTTATATTTAATAAAGTGATCATCTTTGTAAAAGAAGCTAACCCTTGAAATCCCCAAGAATTCACTGAATTTGGGGATACTGTTTTCCTGGTTGCTCTGCCTGAAAACAGCTAGACTTTGCTCATCTCTGCAGTGGGTCAAGGGAAGAGGTAGGTGCTTAGCCCTTCCGAAGCTCAAGTCAATTAGGCATCTGAGATTGCATAGCAGAAGTTAATGTATTCAAAACCAGCCCCTTAAAAAATATCATGCCAGGATTGTTTGGACTGAACAGGAGAACAACATTTCACAAGAACAACCTGCTCAAAAGCTAAAAAACATCTCAAATGAAACAGTAAAAAACATATCAAACAGAAACTGTTCAAAACAGCAGTAATTCATTAAGAAAACAATCACTGTTCACCCCAAGAGGTTGTAAATGCATTTCACAAATTATAAATTAAATTCAAACTCACTTTGTATTTCTGGTATCTTGATAGGCTTCATCAGAGGGGGATACAGCAGTGCTGGGCAGGGGCTACACGGTGCTGTAGTTTCTCCCTGGCGTGTTTTAAAGGATTACATCTGCTCCTTTGGCTTCTCTTACTAAAACTACCCAGCACTGTAATTAAGAATCCCTATTACGAGCTCTTCTTTTGCTGCAGCCTCACTGAAAATAACACTTCTCTGGACACCTCTGGTGGGGGTTACCTGAGCTGGTAAGCCTGAATGTTAAAATATGATGACTATGTCCTTTGAGCCCAGCTTTGCTCTGGAGGTTATCTCCAGTTTAGCTGCTGCTTTCCCTGACTCCGCATCTATCCCTTCACCTAACAATGAAATCCATCCTCCAATGCTTTTCAGCAGTGCACAGTGGGTTAGGAGCAGAAGCAACAACTGCCCAATTAAAATCAAAATGTCAGATGTGCAGAAGGCAAACTGAAATCTGCCTGGGCTATCAGGGCAAACACCTTTAGACTTATGCAATTAGCTGAAGGATAATTGATGACCACAGGCAATCAACCTATAGTTGCAGGTCTCATGGGCAAGAAATGTGCTAGGCCACATCATTCAGTATTGACTCAGAGAAGAGGGCTTGATTCTGTCTCTGAGTCACCAACACCGCCTCTTAAAGTGCTGAGGGTTTCCTTAAGAATGTCCCCTAAATTACCAGATGAAATCAGAAGGTGCTTAGAAGACCCGAAAGCAGTGGCTACAAGTATGCTTGTAGCATACTGGTGTACAAACAACGGTAAAAGCTCTTTAGTTGGCTGTGGAGAGGAAAGAAATCCTTCAGCTGACAGTGGTACCCCTGATGATTTATCACAGTGAGACAGTAATAATACAGATAAAAGCAGGTGTGGGGCGATTTGAGGCACTACCAAAGAAATAGAAATCAAACCAGAAAATGGAACTCTTATTCTGGAGTACCCATGGCTACACAAGGAACTGTCATGAAGCAACTGCCCTGTTACAACACTGAGAGAGCTCCTTATGCGAACAAGACCTTTGTCTTTCCTCCCTTCTACTTCACACTCTTCATTTATGTTTCTCTTTAGAATGAGAGCTTGCTGAGGCCTGAGTTTTCTTCTGCTATGACTTTGCCTGCATCCCAAGATATGATATATTTAGTTGCTTGTTTTTCTTTTTAAATCAAGACAGCTACTGAATAGTAAATTCCCAATGGAATTATTACCTGGATGTAGCTGTTTGAGGTACCTTCCAGGCAGATGTATTGTATTGAGCACAGCTAGCCACATTGCCATAAAATCACCTCTGCTTTCTTTTCCCTGAGATTCCACACTGAGGAATAGACCTGGTGTAAACCACTTGAATATTAAAGCATTGCTTGTTTTTAACAGTGAAGACATAACCTCTGTCAGTGCAGAGCATTCCATGTCAACAGCGTCTGAAAGTGAGTGGAAGATTTTCTGTAAATGAACTAATTAATAATAAAGCTCAGGATGCTTAAAGAGCTGGCCCTCAGGAGCTCTGAAGATTTAAGAAAATATTTCTAAACCCATTCTGCAGTTGCAGTTATTATTGAATGATAAATTTCTACAGACAACATCTTGTGGTGCTTCAGCCCTGTTTCCCACAGTGACCTCAACAGTCAAGGGGAACAAATCAGAACAGTTTAAAAATAAAAATAAATTAGTATATACTATGGAGATACTTGTCATGTCTGTGTACTTAGAGCTGATCTGAATTTTGCATTTAAAATAAGGATTCAGTGAGTTTGCTATGCTTGAGAAGCATGGAGTACATTAAGAATTGCAGCACTAACTGTAAGGGCACATAATGAATTTCCTGAGAAGTTACAAGTAAATCTATTAACTAATTTATTAAGTAAAATTATTCTTAAATATGGGTTCTGTAAGAAACATGACACTTTGGGTTTGAACTTTTGTTTGTTTCTATAGCCTTGATAATTGATCAATCCAGATTTTTATTCTACTTAAAGATCACAAAAACTTGCATCAACAGTGCATGAAGATTTTTCCAAGAGTTTTTTTACCTCTATGATGCTTCTTATAAAAATTTTCTCTTCAAAACCACCATGGTGCTTAATTTATTCCTTCAGACGATGTTACAAATGGAGCTTTCAAGATACCTGAGCTGTCCAGAGCTCACGTATTCAAATGGCCCTTTCAAAATGTTCATCACTTCACACCAAGATTTTTGGTAGACAGCAGAGCCTCCACTGTCTTTCAACAGGGACGCTTGACTTCACTTCTCTCTGAAACAGAGAGAAACATCTGATGCTCTGAATGATGAAACTCTAACTGAGCAGCGGTATCAGTCCCACTGAGAACTGCCTTATTGTGATGTCATGGGAAAGGAAAAATATTTTCTTGAACATCATTTAAAGCAAACAATCATTTAAATCTGACAACATGAACATTCAGAGGCTTTGATTATTGAATGGGCTCACTACTGCAAAAGAAGAAGATAGCATTAAACCATTTAGGTGTGTAGTACAGGTGTCAGTACTTGGGATACAGGAGAGGGCAATATCCTCTATATCAAATCAGTAGGCAAAGGATGCAAGTGCCATATATGGCCTCTGCTGAAGGTAATGACATGATTATGACAACACCTATATAATTTTCAGCAATGTAATATTGCATGCCTATTCATCCCCTTCTACCAAGGATATCAAAGTACTTGATGACTTCAATGAATTAAGATTCACTTTCTGTTCCAGATGGGAAAGTACTTTCAGACTAGATTAAGTTCTCTTTGATAGTAGAGTAAGTCGAGAGAATTTTTGTTTGCTTTGATGGATTTAATCTCAGAGATCTGTTACACTATCAGGATTACCTAGAAAGGAGAATCCAAGCACATAATGGTTCAACAGTGGCATTATTTCTGTCTGTCAGTGTAATGATAATACAGCTTGAAACTTGATAATGCAACTTAAAACTGTAAACTAATCACCCTGTTAGAGTTAGAAAATGTTTTTTCCATCCCCACATGCTTGGTTAATAGAGGGTTCAGTCACCTTTCTCAGAATCATCACGTTTTGACCACTATTTGGGCAGCGTACTGGATGTGATGGATGAGTAGTCTGATGTGGTATAGCAAATGCCAAGTACAAACAGGCAATGCCTCCAGTATCTTTATATGCTATACACTTTTGCATGAAAAATAATTACCAGGGCACATTCATGTGCAGAGACAATTTTAGAAGTTTGTCTACGTCCTAAGATAATCTCTGTTTAGATTGCTGGGTTACAGAGGGTTTCTCCTGTGCCAGAACTCAGCCGTAACTTGGAGTGGCTACAACCTGGAAACATGATCTTACTTATGTAGCTAGTTTTTTAAAAATAAAAAAGGAATGCCAAAGCTCTGAGGGTTTAAATTTTTTCTCTAAGGGTTATTGGTGAATTTGTCATGACGAGATAATAAAACATTGGAGAACTAGAAAGAAAAGTCTAGAGAACATGAGGCATACAGTGCCTCAGGGAAAAGAATGGCATGTAGTTAGTACTGTACATGGCTCAAAACGGATAAAGCCATATGTAAAAAAGACTATAGAGTTAGGCATAGGGAAGAGGATGGATCTTAGAGAGAAAAAAGAGTTTCATCATGTATTGGTGCATACTGTTCATTTAGGCACTCCGGTCTTTTTCTTTCATCTCATAATATTTCGGAGTACTGACCTGTGATCTTAGTGCCAGGATAATGTGTCCATTCTCAGTAAGCTTATTCCTCAAAAGTTAGTCTCTCCTGCTTAGATGTTATTTAAATGGTACTTTAGCACAGTTCTCTAATCAGCAGAAGAGTTTAAAAATTTAATGCTACAGGAAGAACTCAGACCTTTCCAAGATCACTTTTTTCATTCTCATCTATTTTAAATCCTTCTAAAACCAGTATGCACAGCAACTACATTTCAGAGACAACATTCTGGGCTAAAGCCAAAAGAATAATAAGATGCTCTTCCTCCCACCCAGATTACCCCGCTGAGTAAACCTGACAGCTGTGGGACAGTAGTGACCAAACATCAGAAGCATCTGAGCAAAGCATCAACCCACTAGAGTGGCTATCTCACGGGCATCAGTTTGTACCTTGAAGCATGAAGACTACAGTACATACACTTTTTAGCCTAGCTAATATCACTGCCAATTCTACTCAATTTGTATAAGTCTCTCTCTCTGTTGTCCCTCTTTTAAAAAAGTGCTTATTGAAATTGTATTCAAAATTAAACTGTCACTCTAAAATGCAGAAACAAGGCAGCCTTGTCTAGTGATGAAGAAGCAAGACCAAGAATCCTGTTTTTAAGTCCAGCTCAGCTAAAGATTTGTTGCGCACCCCTGGGCAAATCACTCCACGTCTCTGTACTGCAGGACACATCTAAAATATATAGTGTAGGTATACATAGAGATATTCAAATGGAATGGGGTACAGAAAGCCATGAAGCTGCATTCTCAGAAGTTCAGTTGTTTTTTGCAGATTGTCAAGTTAGTTAAGCTAGTATAGCTTTAGTGCTTCTGTCACCTCAATGTCATTACATTCATAAACGTTGACCTGACTACAGTTATAAAGTGGGAGCATTCATACCTATCTTAAGAGCAAATAGGCAAAATGCCCATCAATAGGCAAAAATGTATGTAGACATTAAGACAAAAGGCTTAGACAGGGAAGACAAGGTTACTGCCATATAACCCCTGATAGTAATATGCTTCCTTGGCTGTTGCCCGAATATATAAAGGATGGTGGAAAACTAAGCTAAAATACTAAGAAGTCTCCTTCAAGGAAAATGCAAAATAAAGATTTTTGATAGATATCAAGGGATATATTTACAAGGGGAAATGGCTTTAAACTGATAAGAGGGTAGATTTAGATTGGATATTGGGAAGAAATTCTTTCCTGTGGGGGTGGTCAGACACTGGCACAGGTTGTCCAGAAAAGCTGTGGCTGCCCCCTCCCTGGCAGTGTTCAAGGCCAGGTTGGATGGGGCTTTGAGCAACCTGGTCTAGTGGGAGGTGTTCCTGCCCATGGCAGGGGTGTTGGAACCAGATGATCTTTAAGGTCCCTTCCAACCCAAACCATGCTACGATTATGGATATCATTTGCACTGACTAGAATATGGCTTGCAGCCACCCTGAGCTTCAGATCATCATAATGTGTATAGAGATTTGAGGAACTGAAAGAAGACAAGAATATCTACGTTCCTCTTAAACCAAAACCAGACTTTGGAGAGAAGGGAGAAAAGTAGAGGAAGACGAGGCCTTACTATATTGTAAAAACTAAAGAAACTAAAATGAGCCCCATAGGCATATCAAGTGTTGATAGCAATGCTTCATTACTGATAAAACATATGGCATTTTCTCAGCCACAGTGGGTAGACCCTTCTGACTGATATCAGAGACTGAATTTACCAGTGAGTGTATTTTATGATATATATCTTACAGCTCTGCTAAGAGGAGAATTTCAAGTGAAAATACTGTTAAGGGAAGAAACATAGCAAAATTTAATTTTCATTATGTCAGGCAGTAAAAATAAACCAAAAGAGACTGCCTACAGCAGTAGTTACAGAACTGTGGCTTTATAGCAACCTCTTGCCTGCCAGACTTTCAGATATTGCTTGTGGCCACAGAGAGCTGCAGTCTAGCTGCAAATTGATGGGGAGGGCAAAGCATAACATTCTATGGAGGGTATTACATCCTCACTGCTGGTGTCTTTGAATCAGCAAAAATGGAGGGCACTGTCGTACAGTTGCAGGAATAGCAGGTAAGTGTGGGGAGAAAAAAGAAATTGTGTGATTAGGTAAAGGAAGACAAAGTTTGAAGTCAAAAGTACTATCTTTTATTAGAGTAATGGCTATAGCTTATAAAAAACAGACAAGCTTGCAGGCATGCTCTATTTTCTGCAAACTATTGCAAGAAGGTCAGACAGCCAAGTTGAGCAGCAGAGCCCTGTTTTTTTGGAAATTGTACGAAATTATATCTTGTGAAAGACCAATTTTTGTTTTGCCCAGGCATATTCCTCAGTCTTAACAATTTTGGGAGATGTGTAGGGAAGGTGGTGGGAGATACAACACCAACTTCAAAATCCAGACAATAAAACTAAGCTAAGTTTAGATGTGTACATTTCACATTGCTTATCCACCCATCTCCAGGTTATTCTGCTTTCTTGATAAAAATGGGAATGACACACAGTGCTATTTTGTGTTTACTCTCTTATCTGTGGGATTGGCAAGTTTAGGTGCAAGAAACAGAAATAAATGTCACTAGATAGGAAAGTAAGGAGAATTGCTTCATGGCCACTCCAACAGCATTTTTTCATCTACCTACTACCAAGAGAACATATTTTCTCCATAACTCTTCCCCAACTAATTTCACCATCACATCATAGCCAGGGTTTATGTCCTATTCAGAAAACTGCAAGCAGAGGCTAAAGCACAGGCCTCTTTCTCCGTGCACATACAAGTGGATGGCTGGCATTGCTAGCTGCATCAGCCACGGTCTTCTATGCCAAAACAAAACTGGTGAGTAACTCTTTCTCATCTCAAAACTCAGCTCCTCCTGCCGTGCCCATTTACTAAAATCTCAATCATTATAAAACTTTCCTTCTCCAGGCAAATATAAATGTGACAGCTTGTCACGCTGCTGCTGAAGAGAGTTTAGATGAATATTTTTTCTAAGAAAATTTTGTGCTGATAGGCTCTTACTAAATCACATCTTGGAGACTGATGCCCTTTTGCTCACAGGTTAACTGCAAGACAACTCAAGCATTCTGAACGTTCTTCATGCATACAAACACACATGAAACACACACAGATCTTGCCATATACCTTTAAAGTACTTCATTCTAAAGAAATTCTTCATAAGAATACCGTATATTATACTTACAGTGCATCAAAAAGCTTTGCAAGAGTATTAAAAAGCAATTGAGGAGAAATTACATTCACGCCTGGCCACTCGAGACTCCACCACATTCCATAGAAGACACCAAAAGGAGCGTCAGTGATGCCAGACCTGCAGTTTCCAGGATTTTTCTTTCTACGCATCTTGTCCCTGTTGATAAGATCACACTGGGTGTCTCAGAGACACAATAGTCTGACCTTTCTCAGACCAACCTTAAAGTTTCTGGGAAATCTGGGTATCTCTTTGCTTTGTGCTTCTCACTGAAAAAAATAAAACAATTCCCTATTCATTATTTTCTTTGCTCTGTTCCAATAAATACCCTCCTTCAGAGTATAATCTTGATCCCCTGTCGACAAGGAGAAAAACCTGATGCACCTGCTGTGGAAACAAAACCACACTAAATCTTGAGCCTTGAAGCTAAGACCTTATTTGTTTAATTCTGCAGAAAATGGGATGGCAATTTAGCCAATGCATCTACCCTTAAAACTCCATAGTGAAAAAAGCAAGCAGGTGAGTGGATCTGTACCTTTGAGGCAGGTGATTGCACTCTGCTGTTTCAGGATCTGTGTTGAGAGAAAGCAGTGGGGAATGGCATGAGTCTCATAATGAGATAACCAACTCACCTCCTGTCTTCAGCGCAAGTGCTTAGCAAGGGTTGAAGTCTGCAGAGGCATGAGGGACACACAAATCTTTGCCGGCATCTTTGCCTCTCCCTCATGAAGCACAGCCAATCAAGCTGGTAGGGTGCAAACCACAAACCACACAGGAACTCACAGGCACAGCAGCTTACCGAGCTGGGTGTGGGACTCAGCTTAGTGTGGTTTTATTCTCTTACTGCGAGGGTTACAGCTGCTCTAGAGCAGTTTCTCTGAATTTCTCCATAGCTGTTTGCTGCTCCAGCTGCATGCCATGTGCTGGGGTACCTCATAATTTGCTCAGTTATTTAATGTATCTGTCTGGAAAGCACTGACTCCTTCAGACACAATTAGTGATCTCTAGGAGCAAGCTGTTAAAACTCTCCTAAAATGTGCCTTCTAATATGGGGTGACAGTGGTGGTCATAAGCTATCGGCATTTGAACTCGTGGAGCACATCTCCTGCCACACATCCTGTTGGACATGAGAGGGTCCATGGGTGCATACACACAGTGCACACACGTGAAGATGTGCTTATATCTCTGTAAGCAAACACAGGCAAATACAAGTCCCTCTTGTGCCTGGGTAGGCACAGGCCAAGAAGGAGATGATATAAGAGAGTCCAGGATTTCAACAGATTCTCTGTTTAGTGTGAACTAGGGGGCTGTCTTCAAGCTGTGAAGAGGTATGAAAATCTGATTCTTGTAAGAAGAAAAGGCACATTTCCCTATTTAGTTGTTGCATCAGTGTAGTCACTAGCAGGGCAGGGTTGCCTTGTGAGAGGCTGGCGCCTGGACAGAGTGGCTACCCAAACTGGCGACAATTTGTCCAGCCAACACCTGTGTTATGGCTCTTTCAGATGGCAAAATATTTACGGACCACATAAATGACATAAAAATAGAACTATAATTAAGGCTTTCTCCTCAGGTGTGTACAGGCTGAAAAGACATGCTGGGTTACCTCACTGACCCATCCCCTCACACCTCTGTCAGTCCCTCCTGCCTCCACCCCTACAGAAACTGTTGGGGGTCTCCCGTCCCCCACAGCAGGGCTGGCGAAGAAGCCGATTGGGTGATAAAAGGAAGCAGTGGGCTTAAGAAGGTGATTGACAGCAGCGCTCCACCAGGGATGAGGAATGCTTCACAGTCAGGGAGGGGTGGGGCTTGAGGAGTGGTTGACAGCCCTTCTGAATGTGAGGCCCCTATAAAATCATAGAATCATTATGGTTGGAAGGGACCTCCAGGGTCGTCAAGTCCAACCTTTATCCCATCATATTCCTAACCACTGGACCATTAGACCATGGCTTCAAGTGCCTCATTAACCCATTTTTTGAACACTCCCAGGGACGGTGACTCCACCACCTCTCTGGGCAGCCTATTCCAGTGCCTAACCACCCCCTCATTAAAGAACTTCTTCCTGATATCCAACCTAAACTTCTCCTGACGGAACTTGAGGCCATTTCCTCTCATCCTGTCATTAGCAATTTGGGAGAAGAGACCAGCACCAGCCTCACTACAACCTCCTTTTAGGTAGTTGTAGAGGGCAATAAGGTCTCCTCTCAGTCTCCTCTTCTCCAGGTTAAATAACCCCAGGTCCCTCAGCCAGTCTTCATAAGGCTTGTTTTCCAGACCTCTCACCAGCCTCGTTGCCCTTCTCTGGACTCCAGCACCTCAATGTCCTTCCCATACTGCGGTGCCCAGAACTGGACGCAGTACTCAAGGCACGGTCTCATGAGTGCCGAGTACAGGGGCACGATCACCTCCCTACTCCTGCTGGTCACACTGTTTCTGATACAGGCCAGGATGCCGTTGGCCTTCT
>VZRW01001294.1:0-19452 GCA_013398125.1 Aegotheles bennettii | reverse complement strand
GCTCTTCCTCGCCTGTCCCTTTTCCTTCCGGGAAGCTGGAACCTCCAGCTCCCCCCATTTTCCCCCTGTGCCGAGCGCACGCCAGCCTCGCTGGGTATTTTTAGCCGGCGCCGCTGATTAGCATGCAAGGGAGCAAGTGAGGGAGAAAGACGTTTTCCAGGCCGCTTTCTCTTCCCTTTCAAAAAGGACCAATGCACCTGTTGGTGGCTGGGGGTGTGTGGGGGGTGTGATCTGGTGTTTAGTTTTCTCCCAGGGATGTGACCCTGCTCTCTCTGCCCCGTCAGCTCGTCCCTGGGGAGCACCAGCACCCTGCTGCAGTCCTGGGCTGGGCTGGGCAGCTCAGTAGGAGTTCTGTTCCAGGAGCTGCACCTCCCCAAGGGAGGTTTTGGGGCTCTGTGTGGGGCAGTGGCCCTCCTAGGGTCCGTGGTGTGTGGCTGCCCTGCCTGGAGTCCAGCCCTCCCCTGTGGCACCATCCAAAAGTATCAGGGGCTCCAATGGGACGAGTCACCCTGTCCTTTGGGCCACACAGACAAGGGTATTTTGCTCTCTTCCTCCTGTTCACAAAGGGCCCATGGAGCACTTCCACCATGTCAGGAAACATGGCAATCCTGGCAGCCTAGGGCTGGCTGACCTGTGGTCACCTGATCCCCTTGCCCGGTTGTAGCTGTGGCTGTGTGGGTAGGAGCAATCTTTTTGTGTTCCTCCAGGAAGGAGTGGCAGGACACGACACCCACAGTCATCATCAGCTGTTCCCCTTCCCAGGCTGTCCCTGGCTCCTGAGGATTGGGGTGTGCAGATCTGGTGATCTGTGGCCTTGTGAAGATTTTGCTGTGGAATGTGGGACTTTGGCTCTGCTTGCGCTGAGTGCCTAGACTGCTGGGAAAGATCACATCCTCATATATCTTTAAAAGAACTCACCCTGTGTCATGGTTTAACCCCAAATGGCAACTGAGGACAGCACGGCTGCTTGCTCACTGTCCCTGGTGGGGTGGGGGAGAGAATCAGAAGGGTAAAAGTAAGAAAACTCGTGAGTTGAGATAAAGACAGTTTAGGTGTCTTTAAAGACAATAGGGAAAGCAGAAACCACACACACAAGCAAAGCAAAGCAAGGAATTAATTCACTGCTTCCCATCAACAGGCAGGTGTTCAGCCATCTCCAGGAGAGCAAGGCTCCATCACACGTAACTGTCGCTTGGGAAGACAAACACCATCACTGTGAATGTCCCCCCCTTCCTTCTTCTTCCCCCAGCTTTGTATGCTAAGCATGACATCATATGGTATGTAATATCCCTTTGGTCAGCTGGGGCCAGCTGTCCTGGCTCTGTCCCCTCCCAATTTCTTGTGCACCACCAGTCTGCTCACTGATGAGGTGGTGTGGGAAGTAGAAAAACCTTGACTCCCTGTAAGCACTGCTCAGCAATAATGAAAACATCCCTGTGTTATCAACATTTTCCAGCACAAAGCCAAAGCAAAACCCCATACTAGCCATTAGCGAGAAAATTAACTCCATCCCAGCCAGAAACAGCACACCTTGTGTCCTTACAAATCCTAAAAAGCAAATGCACAGAGGGCACACAGTGTTATACAAATACAGCACCCATCTCCTGAGGTCTCTGTTGAACTCTAAACATTGGCTTCCAAGGCACATATGAACTCTCAATCCAGCTGCCAATCCAGGGGGCACTGGCAGCCACAATGCATGTGTGGGCTGGAGGGAAAGGAACTGTAGCTAGTGCAAGTAATCACTTAATTAACTAATTATATGTAGAATGGGCAAAGTTCCTTACTCCCTGACACACTGCATAAACTTACATATGAGGTAAATGTGTTATTTTTATAATTTCGTTGTTAATGTCAAGATCTTAATGGGGTTCAAAAAAGGATTAACTACTTACTATGAATAGTGAGAACATTCACTTAACACTAAATAAATACAAAATTAAGAAGGGATCTCAGCCTTTACTCATCAAACTATTAATCAACCTTTAGTTGGCAATGTTTAGGGCAGGAAAAGCAAACCTTCTACTGGGGGCAGGTAGCTCCTTTATTCAAGAGAGTTTCTTGATGTTTATTTCCAGCTTCCTGTTTTGGCATCTGCCAGAAGTGGGCAGCAAGGCTTCTCCAGCATAGTCCTTCACATGTCCCTACAACTGTCTCAGCTTTTCAGTCTTCTTCATCTTGAGTATCATCTTCTAAGGAAAGGACCCTTCCTTCCATGTGTTGTGCCAGGAGAAGACTGATCACCTCTAAAGCTGTGCATTGTAAGAGGCCAGGCTGACTCAAAAGTTTAATAATAATTAATAATTCTGCTGCACCCTTTTATTCCTCCTGTATAGCAACTTTCTGCTGTTGATCCTTTCCAAATATTACCTGTTTCTCCACAAAATGACTCGCTGACTTCCAAGCACCATGTTCAATATGCAAGCTGGAAGTTTCACTACTAACATGTTTTCCCATGTGTTATCTATTATTCATAAATCTCCTATGTTTCAGTGTCACTCTGAGTTAGCACAATTTTTCACATGGTTATTTAGCCCTTTGCACGGTGGCATGTTTTCAGTAAGAGGATACTTTGTAAACATGCAGACATACATACACGCAGAGTAAGGTCATTAGCATATGCTGCATGTTGAAATTCAACTGTCTTTGGAGAAAATGTCTGAAAACACAGTAATAATGTTGTTATATTAATTATAATAGACATAAGACACTATAAAATACTCTATCATATCTGTGTCTTACATTGAATAATTTGTGAGTGATTGAATTGGAATTACTGTAAAAAATGGCTGACCCACCAACCTAAATAAAGGTCACTGGAGTGTGCTCTGGATCCCAAAGGGTGCTGCTGATCACCTCAGTTGTATCTGGTAGCCCATCTGCATGTTCATAGCTGTTACGTGCATGTCTGGTTGATCAGCCAGGTCTGCCTGCTGAAAAAAGAGTATCTGTCTGCAATATGAGGTGACAGCACTGCGAGCAACTTGACCACATTAGTTCATTACCTGAATCAGTCACTGCAGGCAAGGTGGTCTGATGGAACTGTACTACAGCTGATGGCTATAAAGTATGGTAGGTGCCACATGTTTTGAATTTCTGGGTGTTAGTTTTATCTTCAAGCTTTGTTAATCAGATTTTCCTTTTTGATTGCCCAAAACAAAGTTTATCAGAGTTGTTTCCAAGGGTTATTTTGGTGGACTTCAGAACAGGTGTGTAAGGTTTTGTGGGACACCACCAGCCTGGGACATGTGTTCCAACACTCTCTTCATGACCATAGAGTGAGCTTGCTGTGTCCTACAGGGGGAGTCGTTTATGGACAGATCCTGCCTCCAAAGTGGGGAAGGGAGCTTTGATCCAAGGTTTTGTTTGTTTCACAAGGGAGCTGGGTGGCTCTGCTTGTTGGGTGCCAGTTGTGAATGGGCACTGTCATGACCGGTGATGCAGGCTTGCTTTGCTCAGTGTGCACAGAACTGGTCGTTTGCAGGAAGGTGCAGATCAGCCTGCTAGCTTTTGTGGCAACTCAGTGGCACAAAGATGACAGAGCTATTAATTATTTGCTCTTCAGGCTGGAAGCTAAACTGTATGTTTGTAAAATATATGGAGATCTTCAGCTTATGCCACCAAAGTGCAAAGCATTGCATTATTTTATTGTCTGCCTCTCCTCCCACACTGCATTTATGGTAAGATGTATGTGTTGTTATTTCAATGCCAGTTTGATAAATGGGTGTCATAGCTTTGACTATTCAGTCATGATGGCTGCGTAACCTCCCATTACTTCTTCTGTTGCCTGATCATTTTTTTTCCTGTTTCTATAGGCAACATTATGGACTATAAAATCTTTTTACAAAAATTGCTTTTCACACAGTTATTAAGAATACATTAGAAATTAGAATTTGAAACTCTGAAGGTGGAACCTGCCATGTTTCATTCTGGTCCTTCTCTTCCATTTGTAAGGTCTACCAGAATGTTTCTGTGTACCTGAGACCTGCTGTTCTCCCACTTTCACAGTGTTTTGCATGGAAAACTCATCTCTGCATGGAATATATGGAAAATATTTTAAGGAAACACATGCTGGGACAGTCCCTACATCAGGCTACAGGTTTGGAGCTAAGTGGACACTGATGAAAACACAGCGTCTAGAGATGCAGGTTCAGTGGGTGACATTTGAAACAAGAAGCAGAGAGGCTGGGAAGAAAATGCAAGGAGTTAAGATAGACAAAGCAAACCCTGTGCTGAAAGCAGGAGGTGTGTAGTTGTTTTGGCAGCTGTTAGCCCTACAAGCTCTGGATTAAGGAGAGGACACAACAAGGAGTGTTGACACAACAAGGCCATTTGTACTATAGGATCATGGGATATTTAAAGTTGGAAGGGACTTTGGGAGGTGTCTAGTCTGACCTACTCAAAGTGTGGACATCTCTGGCGTCAGACTTTGTTCGAAGCTCAGGGCTTTGTTCAGTCCATGTACCCTGTACCAGCAGTATTTGCCAAGGTTTCACTAACCTGAGTACTTCAACTAGTTTTTCAGAATGTGCTTGTGCTTGTTTCCCTTGTCCTGACTTCAGGCAATGCTGGGGCATCTGAGAAGACCTGTTAAGGGCTGTGTGAAGAGCCTTTATTACTATTTTAGTTTACATGCTTCAGGTTATGAATGAATAAGAGTGGTTTCTCTGTGCAGTGGGATTTAATCTTTTCAGTCAAGTGGTAATTATGTGAGGAACATTCTTTGTTTACAGGACTATAGAACAGGGTACAAAGTATTCTGAGGAGAGGTCAGGTGTTTGCTGTGACATTTGTGAAACCAGCTATTTGTTATTATTTGATAAATTACTTACCTTTCCTTTGCTTATTTCACAGAATTGTTTAATTATGACCAATTTGCAGAAAATGTACTCGATGCTTTCCTAACTTCTGTCCTAATGGTGGGACCTAGATGGTATTTTATTGTGTAGGTTCTAGGAAACTGCTAAGTTAATGATAAAAGATTGCTGAACACTTTCCTAGTCAAAAGGATTTTTAAAATTCTTCTCTTTGGGCTTTCAGGTTATTTTACATTGTGTTTCAGTTTAGTCTGTGTATTTGACATACTACCTTATCCTTGAAATCTGTGCTGTGCAAAGTGTTATGACTGATGCATCTCGTAGTTTCTAGCGAGACCTTCAGCACAGGACCTGAGCAGCAATCATACACCTGTGCTTTGCCTTCTGCTGAATGATGAACATGCTGCAAAAAGGTACCAAGGATTTCGAGAGGTCAGCAGGCCCTGTTCCAGGTTCGGGGAAAGGGGAGCTAACCTACTCACTTGGAAGAAAGAGGATTGCTTAGCTGTGTGTCCTGTTGTTTGACATTGTATCTTCCAGTGAGATGAGACAAAGAACCTGTTTGCATCTGAGAGGAGGAAGGATGATGTCCCACATGAACTGAGATGGATCGGAGGTCATCTTTCTTGTTCAGTTATCTAGTGAGGTGTTGTGTCAGTCTCGTGTGCCCAGATCCAAATGTAGATACTGGGCTTGACACAGGGATCTTGAAAACTCCCCACGTTGATGCTACTTGGTCTTAGAGGAGTCTGTCTTCAGAAGATGCGTTACTTCTGAATGTTCATGTTTTCTATGCACCTAAGTTGTATTTTACCCAATGACTGTTTCATGTCAAGGGCATAACCTGCTCCTGAAGGAGGGACTGGGAGTCACCTTCTAGTGAGTGCCCTGCTAATCTGTGGTCCCTTTTTGGGTGCTTCTTTTTTAGCCTCAACCACCTTGAATTTTCTAGAGAAAGAAATTACAAGACAGGAATGGAAAGGGAGATCAGATCCCCACTCAAGCCAGAGTTGTGATATGGGGGAAGTGTACCTTGGATTCCTCTCTGATTCCAAAGGTATGGGAATCTTTCTCCTGCCTGGGGCTGGCCTGTAGCAAAAAAGATGTGGTGGGAAGGTGTAGCTCGCTTGCATCATGACTTCCTTTGGCTGTATGTTGGGATAAGGAATAATCTGGCTTGGTCCTTGAAAGCAAAGGCCATCGTGAGCCTACCTTCACTGTGGGAGATTTCTCCTACACAGATCTGCAGCCTGGAAAGCACGTCCCTGCTGTCTGAGGGCTTGGTGTGGAGTGCCAAGGTTCATGTCAGTCGAGATCACTTAGTGGTATAGGTTAGTGGGTTGTGAGCAATGAAGCCAGCAGAGCTGAAGGAGCAGCAGTTGGTGTGACAGAGGACATGCTGTCCTTTTCACCCATGGCAGCAGCCATGGGTAAGTTGACTCTGCAAGGAGAAGCAGGTTCATCAGAGACACAGCACTGCCCTTGGCATTTCTTGTTGGCTCCTAGATTGCCTCCTTCTCAGCGCCCTGCCTGGCTACCAGGGTGAGCCATCTGTGGAGTGCCGTGCGCTGGCCAAGCCAGCAGGGCTCCAGCAGCCCTGCACATCTACACGTGCATCACAGGGCCGCTTTGAGTGTAGTCTTCAATTCAGACCCTGCCAGAGCTCCATTCCTCACGTGCCCAAGGGGCCAGTATTGCAGCCTGCCATTTCACGATTCAGGTCCTGACTTGCCTGCTCTGTGTGTTAGAAGTCTTGTGGTGTGGTGACAGGGCAGCACTGGGCTTTTCTTGAGTCCCTGGGACACTTGTAGACGGCCTTTAAGGAGCTGGCGAAGGGTTAGCTTTTGTCAAGGGACTTAAATTCACTGTATAAGAGTCTGCAGCACCACTGGAAATGTTTTAAGACTAAAAAAGGGTGGAAATTGTTAGGAAATAATGGAAAACAAAGGACTTCATAAGTCAACCCATGAAGGCTGCTGGCCATGCACATATCATGTCTCTGTCATGGCACTCATGAACAACTCCCACTTTTTTCTTGAAGTCTGTGGCAGCCTGTTGGAAGGCTGTGCTGAGCCTGATGGCTCTGATGGTTGGAAACCTCCCTACTGCCTTGGTGCTAAATGTATTTTATGGCCAGCTTGCACACGTTTGTTCTGTGCCAACGTTGTCCTTTAACTTAAATGGCCCTTCTCTGATGTTTACTCTCTGGATGTGTTTATAGACAGCAAACATACCCCTCTGAGCTTTCATTTTGCTAGACTAAACAGGCCAAATATTTTCTTCTTCTTTTTTTTTTTTGTTTATTTTTTTTTCAGTTAAAAGTTCCTTTTACTCTGAGTTTGAGTTCATCGTTGAGCATATAACCAGGACAGTATGCTGCATCTTTCATGGCCTTGGATGATGGTAGAGTTTCCTCATCTCTAGCAGAAAATCCTAGAATTTGTGATTGCTTTTTACCCTGGTCCTTCCCATAGGAGGTTATATCTGTACCTAATGCACCTAATTCTTTGTCCTCCACTGTTGTTCCCAGCTGTGAGGCTGCCAGTTGGTGGCACTGGCAACCCTTCCTCTTGTTTGACTGACTTTTTCCACCAATTTTGGTTATTCCAGTCCTCAAGGTACCTCAGCTTTTGCCTTTCTGATATTTTGAACCTCCTCTGTGCTGACAATACCATTGTGCCAAAAACCCCTGTTTGTTATCTTCACTCAGTTCACTCTACCACCTGCTGTTGTCTCCCTCTTAGCAAGCTCCTTCCTCACTTTTCAGCTCTTGTACCCATTTCCATCAGTTTAACAGTTAGCTTCCCACATAATGCTGTTTCACCTGCTCCATTGAAGTCTGGAGGGAGAGACAGGTAGGGATATACCAACAAAGGAGAGTGGAGAGTTCAAACTCAGGGAGGCTTGTGCTGTGTTTTATCTCTGATTATTTTAAAATGTGTCAATAATAATAATAATAACAATAATAATGTGCCTTTACACCCCACCCCAACTTGTTCTGGTGCCTGGTACAGATCTAAATAATGTACCCAGACTTTCTCTTACTGGATTTCAAAAGGGGCAAATGTATGTTTAAATCTTTTTTTCTCCACCATATTCCAAAATTGTGTTACATGAAGATTATCCCCATCCTGCAGGTTTGCATCTGCTGGTCCTCCTGTAACACTGCGTTGGAGCTGTCCATGCATCACAATTTGAGTCTGTGAAGCTTTGTGAGCTGAGGTCCTGTTTTGAGTGAGATAGCTTCCTTCTGTTCAGTGCCTTCATTTCCATGGCTGCCCTGCCTTTGCTCTAGACTTGGTACCATCTTTATAGAAAGCTTGGCAGGGCATCCATGGAGAATGCTCCAAACCACTTTTTTTTTCTCTCTTTTATTTTTCTCTCTTCTCTGCTTACTGACTAGCACATCAAGATTTTATTTTCTTACCTTTTTATTTACATAACTGGCAAGCTCTTCATCTTGTTCATCTTTTGTGCAGTGTAGCTCTGCTTGACCCTATGCAATTCTCACTTTGCTCTCCAACTTTTAACCATATTTGTAGGTGAAGATTTCTTCTTGCTTTTCTGTTTCCACGTGCTTTATTTTACCCTCTTTTCTGCCTCATGGCTTGCTCCTGGCTGACTGCCAGAGCTCTTGTCTTCAGTATTTTCTTTCTGTGTCGATAGATATTTTTTTTATCTATTTTATTTATTTATTTTAAGAGAGCCCTCTGTCACGTAATCTGCCCTTCCCTGGTTTAGAGGTGGATTTCCAGTTCTCTCCCTTATCATTCTTCTGTCTTTTCTTTTCTATACTGTTTTTTCCTCCATACAGCCTCCCTTTCTCCTTTCCTCTGTTTGACTTGCTTTTCTTTTTTTCATGGCCGTCCCATCCCCTCCTCCTGCTTAATTCTTCTCCTCATCATCTGGATGCAAACAGTACCTCAACTCTGGTATTATTCCTCTAGTGGGAATCTGTTTTTGCTGCATCTTTTTTGCCCTGTGCATTTTTCAAGGCTAAAGTTCCATCTTCTTCTGTATATCTTCATGCATCTTCTCCTTTCTTTTCTTCTGTTGTGGCTGCATATTCCTATTTGAATTCAAGGTGCTTTTCTCAGGATTTTTTTTTCCACAAGAAAGCTGTAAAGGAAGCTCAGTGTACCTCATCCTTCTCATGTGCTGTTGATGTGTACAATTTTTTTCAGGTCTTCCCATCACTGTCATAATTTCAGAATTTTCTTTCTTGCCTTCGTCTTCAAAAGCATGGAAGAACCTCCCACTTACAACTCATTATTTTCTGTTAGCTGGGTGCCTTCATTCCTGCCTCCTGACTATTTAAACTCTTTGCTCAGTTGTCAAGCGAATTTTTTATATATATTTTTTTTAATCACTTGTTATCTCATAGTGGTATCTCATATCCCAGAACATCTTTTGTGGCTTGCCTTAGAGAACAGAAGAGTGTGAAAACCAAATGAAAGTCTTACCTTTTTTTTATTATTATTAACACTGGGTTATTGTTACTGGCTGTCTTGTGCCAGTGCTCAGGATATCGACATTTATGGCAAAAGCTTTGTAGCTATGTGCTGTCAACCCCTAGAAGGAAGATTTGGAATTGCTATTTTCTATTACTTACTATTACTTACTATTACTAGAATGTTCAAGCTGTGTATGTCTATTCTTGGTGAGATGGTGATATTAAACTTTGAACTAGAGTTGTCAAAGAGGCTCATATAGATCAATAGAAACTGGTTAGGCAATACCCCAATGTGCTCGAGTTTCAGTTCGGTCTGGCAAACAAGCCTTATGAAGACTGGCTGAGGGAACTGGGGTTATTGAGCCTGGAGGAGACTGAGAGGAGACCTTACTGCCCTCTACAACTGCCTAAAGGGAGGTTGTAGTGAGGCTGGTGTTGGTCTCTTCTCCCGAATTGCTGATGACAGGACGAGAGGAAATGGCCTCAAGTTCCGTCAGGGGAAGTTTAGGTTGGATATTAGGAAGAAGTTCTTTACTGAGAGGGTGGTTGGGCACTGGAATGGGCTGCCCAGGGAGGTGGTGGAGTCACCGTCCCTGGGGGTGTTCAAAAAATGGGTTGATGAGGCACTTGAGGCCATGGTCTAATGGTCTGATGGTTAGGAATATGATGGGATAAAGGTTGGACTTGATGACCCTGGAGGTCCCTTCCAACCATAATGATTCTATGATTCTTTTCCTAGATCTAACACTACTGTCTTTCAGCACAGGTCTGTGTTGTAAGTGAACTATCCTTGCTGTCACGTGATAGGCAGTGATCTTCTCTGGTGGCAAAAACCCTGGACAAAACTGCCAGTTCCAAAACTGGAATGCTGCACAGAAAATACTTTTTTTTCTTGGGCAGGGGAAAAGCCAGCTGCAGTTTTGGAGATGACAGCCAGGGAAGACCAATTGATATAAGTCCATCATGTATACTGACTTTGCCTTGGAGGAGATGAAATGGTTTTAAGTGCATGAAACCCAACATGAAACCCATTTCCTGTTGGAGTCACAGGTGGCTGAACACTTAAACACAGTAGATGTTGGTGCTACATCAATATTGACGTATGGGGCTCTGAGGTAGCCTTCAGCCCTTACCAGCTTCTTGGGGAGGTGTTGAGCTAATTTGTCTCAAGCAAGCTCTCAAGGCACAGCATGGTGGGCTGAAAATCCTGAAAAGACAGAGTTATAGCCAACTCTTTACAGGTGGTGTGGGCTGATTCCCCTCTCCTCTGATAACGCTCTCACTAGATCAGAATCCTATTCTGTATCACACAACCATTTTGAGAAACAATACCTTTAGGTGATGGGTTTGGTTTTTTCCTTTTTCTCTTCTCTTAAGCCCCCCCTAACAACTGCTGCTCCCTGTGGATGTGAGACTGCTTCCTTGGCAGTCCCAGGCCAGGCAGCTGTGCTCAGCCAAACACACCATTTTCCTGATGCAGCACAGCAGGCACTGGTTTTGTGAAGTGTCTAGACCTGGCCATCAGGTCACCAGTCTCATCTCCCTTGCTGACCTAGAGCAGGACTGACTCACTGACAGAGACAGGATAGTATTTCTTGACCTCTTTGACCACTTGATCTCACCAGCAGTGACATTTTCTGTTAGCCAGTGAGGACTGCAGATCCCAGAGTGCCTGTCCATGAAGAAAGTTTGTGGCTCAGGGTGGGACAAACCCTTGTGGTCAGGCCCATATGATCTCCATGGGACACGGCTAGAAGGAGAAAGGTGGTGGGTGTCTTTCAGTGGATGATTGTGGTGGGAGAAAGGAATTGAATCCAGCACAGCCCCTTGCAGGTGTTCTCAGAGAGTTAGTGTGAGCAGTCACTACTGTTCAGCAGTTGGCACTGTCTGCTTCTGCTTTCGTGCATAGCTAGTATGTTTTTTCTTTAAATTTTCATCATAGTGCTTCATATTATACGTGCTGTTTGTAGCTATTAAACATACTTGTTTTGAGATAACTCTCTGCAATATGGCACATACATAATTAGGTATAATTAACTCCAATTAACCATATTAAGTTTTGCAACACTTCTGCCATATTTTGAATCTAGCTTTAATAGATTCTGTGACTAACAAACCCACATTTACAGGTTCACGTTATAAAAGCTCATTCATATTCCAGGTGTTTGCTTTTTCATTTTGGTTCTGTGCCTTTGAATCAAATCATTTGTTGTTCAGTTGTCTGCATAATTAACTTGCAACCTGCAGGACTCTTTCCCTCTGAGTGTAAGATCCCTACAATGCATCTTTGGTACTCTTCACATGACACTTCTGGGGAGCTGCTCATCACGATGGCATCTCAGTGCCCAGTTTACAGGCTCCTTACCTTGCCAAAGCTAGTTAGATGGGTACACACTTGCTATGTTTGACAAAGGCCTAAGTATGGTGAGTAGCACTTCACTTGGCTTATTTAAACACTAAGTCAAAATTTTGCCTTTTATTCTTTTTAAAGTCTAATTTCCCTTAATTTTTCCTTTTACTATTAATTTTGTTGTTGTTTTTCTTGTCCTTGTTGGAAAGTGCTCTGAAGTGTCATGCATTAAGAAGTTGTATAAAACAGGTGATTGATTGAAAGACAAATGTAGTTTGGCAATAGGAGAAAGATGCTAATGCAGTTTATGTGTGAGGAGCATACTGTAGTGTATTGCAGCACCCGCTGGTGCGCTGCACCCCGCATCTCCAGTGAAGGAAAATCAGCACATTCCTTTGCAGCTCAGCCTAGCATTTGAAGGTGGCTCTTAGTCTTTTAGATACTGGACACGTTTCTTAGTATATTGCCTCCTAAAGAACAGCTGGAAACAGCAAGACTGCTAATGTACATTGCAAAGTCTACCCTGTGTCCAGTTCATGAAAAAGAGAAAGTTTATGCACAGTAGATGCCAAAAAAGCTGACATTGGCACAAAAGGGTCTCTCAGATGGCCTCCACACAAAACAGTCTATTGACATCAGTGGAACAGTTCATCACTCCACAGTTTTTCAAGGCTGCATGGGTATTAATTTGCTTCAGGTTATAATCAAGCTGTCACTGATTTTAATGGGCCTAGGATCAGACAGGCCTTAGATTTTATATGGTTTCCATTACAGTGTTAATTAACTTAGCATGCAGATTTAGCTATGAAGCTTAGAGATTTCATTTAGTTTTTATAATTTAATTGCGGAAACGTGGCAGTAAATGCAGATGAGAAGTTATGTGCAATTAATATTGACTCAGGACTACTCAAATGTCAGACACTTGTCTCTGAAGACTCACTAAGAAATCCAATGTGTTAAATATTGATTTTTGTAACATGGGGTTTTCAAACAACCTTGGTACTGGCCTAGCTCTATTCTTCCTGAAGTCAGGACTGTGTGAATCATCATAGAATCATCAAGGTTGGAAGAGACCTTCAAGATCACCCAGCCCGACCGCCTACCTACATCACCGCTAACCCACATCACCCAGTGCCACATCCAGATGCCTCTTGAACACCTCCAGGGACGGTGACCCCATCACCTCCCTGGGCAACCTATCCCAATACCATCACCCTCACAGTGAAGAAATTTTTCCTAATGTCCAGTCTGAATCTCCCCTGCTGCAGTTTAAAGCCATTCCCTCTCGTCCTTTCACTGTGGGCACAGCAGAAGAGACCGACCCCCGCCTCACCCCAACCTCCTTTCAGGGAGTTGTAGAGAGCAATGAGATCCCCCCTAAGCTTCCTCTTCTCCAGACTGAACACCCCCAGCTCCCTCAGTTGTTCCCCATCAGCCCTGTGCTCCAATCCCTTCACCAGCTTTGTTGCCCTTCTCTGGACACGCTCCAGCCCCTCGATGTCCTTTTTGAAGTGAGGAACCCAAAACTGACCCCAGCACTCAAGGTGCAGCCTCACCAGTGCCGAGTACAGGAGGACAATCACTGCCCTGGTCCTGCTGGCCACACTGTTCTTGGTGCAGGCCAAGATGCCATTGGCCTTCTTGACCACCTGGGCACACTGCTGGCTCATCCCCAGCCGGCTGTCACCCAGCACCCCCAAGTCCCTTTCTGCTGAGCAGCTCCAGCCACTCTGCCCCGAGCCTGTGTCAGTGCCTGGGGTTGTTGCGACCCAAGTGCAGGACCCGACACTTGGCCTTATTGAACCTCATCCTGTTGGCCTCTGATCATTGATCCAACCTGTCCAGATCTCTCATCAAGGTGTGAAGCCTTGATGTCTGCAAGATCCAATGCTGAAAGTCAGAAAATCCTGTCACTTGGAATGCTAACAGCAGTGTTACCTCCTGCAGCTTTTTTTCAAAAATGCTGAAAATACAAATAAGTAGAATTAACTTCTGTGTGGATGTGGGTATGTGTGTGTGAGGGCAGGTGGGGGATTGTTTTAATGGCTTTTAAAGGAATATAATTTAGGACCATTGATAAACAGCTCATGGGAAGTTCGAGCAATTAAGTGCTCTTCTCACAGCAGTTGGTATGCCTTCTCCTGGCCTGAAAGAGTCCATGCTATGGTGGGAAGGAGGTCAGTTTCCATGCTGATTTTGTCGTGGGCATAGCCTACAGGCAGAAAGATAGGCTGACTGTTTTAAGATGTGTTGATATTAGTCTGCTGAAATTGTATTCTAGGTGACCCTGCTCTGGCAGGGGGTTTGGACTAGATGATCTTTCGAGGTCCCTTCCAACCCCTAGGAATCTGTGATTCTGTGATTCTGTGAAATCTCCACCTGTTTTAGAGAAATGGCTCGAAGAGGCACTGGGTTTTGTACCGCAAGTGGCAAGGGCTGCCATACTGAAGAAATGAGTAACCTGTTGTCATATCTGCTGGCAAGATTATTAGACACAGGTTTAAGGTTAAACTTTCTATCTACCTGGATACTGAACTGGGGAACATGCAGCTTAGCAAGGTATGGAAATAACATTGTTAGAATTATTCAGTAGCAGATCGGACAAGTATCTGTTATAGGTTATTCAGGTAGGGCTGGTCCTGACAGGTGCCTCTTTAGCCTGATTTTCTGAGAGGTTGGCACATGGCTGTACTTTTTGATTATACCTGGTATCTGATATTTCAAGGAAAGAAAAGTCCCTGCTGTGCTGTAAGCCTGGTGTGGATGGAAGACGAATTCTCCTGACCATGGGCATCCTCAGGTGTCTGGATGGCCTATCACTTGGGAACCTTCACATGGTGCTTAACATAGCACCCCATGGAAACTGGGAGGGAGGGTGTAAGATCTTGCCTCTTGTGCAGCACTTCAAGTTTTAAAGCCAAAGGTATGCATGGCTACAAATGCCACAAACAACTTGGACAAAGAGGCAGAAAAGAAAAATGTTCCCACAATAGTTGCTAGATTTAAATTGGAGGTAATTGGGGATGGTGCATGCTTGTGTCTTCTTTAGATTCACCACTCAGCAAGAGAGAAGCAAGCAAGGAAGACAGATTGGAGGGATGTTTGAGCCTTGCAAATTGCAGGGCTGAGCCTTGCAAATTGAGTTGAATGATGTTGTTAGTCTTGTTTGCAAAACTTGTTTGTTTAAAAACAGAACAAAAACAGAGGCAGTGTTATAAGCATTTCAGCTGTCAAAAGCAACAGAGGCAACAAATCACACAGGTAAACTGCTAAGCTGCACGTTAAAGGCACGACTGCATGGGGAAGCTCAGGAATGGCTCTGGATTGGCATTTCTGGGACATGTTGCTCAGATCTGTTGTGCATTGTGGTCTGTATAAGACTTGGATGTTTGACTGTGACTTCATGTGTCCTTTCTGGCTAGCCTGCAGCTCCCTCATTCACGATACTTCAACCTTTGGGTCGCCTTGGGAAGGTCCATGTTGCAGACAACAAAATACATGGCATGTGGGGCCTGGTAAAGGATGGGGAAAGAAAAAGAAGTGCCTGTGCTGTGCTGTTACTAAAGTATGTCTTTCCCATGGCTTCCTGTGCTGGAGGTAGCCGCACCTTATAGCTTTGCACTGCAAAGGCTGTCCTGATACATGACTGGACTTGTCTCTGATGTATGACCTCTTGTTTCTCCCTACCCATTCATTTCATCTGCCACTTAGCTCAGCCCTGGGGAACAGAGCACTGGAGGGCAGCAGAAAGTCTATACGTGAGCAATTGTTAGACATCAGAGCAGGGCTCCCACAAGGTGCTCTGCATTTTGGCAGTCCCAACCCTTTCCCATTCTATGTAGGCTTTCAGAAAAGAGTGGAAAAACGTGGTCCCTTCCTCCCCAGCTCCCTGCCTCACTTTTGAAGGCAGGCTGAAAACAACAGCATTTGGAGCAGAGTGATGACTGAGCCTGCAGCTTATTTCAATTTTCTGTGCATTGTCTCTCCATGAGAAGAGCCGAAAAGCTATAGCAGATCCAGCTTCTCCTGGTAAAGCTTCACATTGGTCTATGAAGGGAGAAGCTTTATGGGGGATTGCCTCCAAGCATTGGCCCCAGCATCTGTTCTTTACACATAGAAGAAAACTCCCAGTTGCCTAGGCTCATTTTGGTGCTATGGTTTGTAGCACATGTGCACACTGTAGCTGCTTCACCTACTTCAGGGCATCTGACTGTGTTGAGTTACGTGTAGTGACTCAGAGGGCTTGGTTCCCTTTGTGGAACATAAAAGTTCACTTGTGGTCCATCAGCTTACGTAAAAGATTGAACTATTTTTGTTCAAGTGCATTGCCATACATTTCTCGACTAGCTAAACTTCACGCACACTCCGTTTGCCAAATCCACCACTTTGCTACATCCAGTGAGGAGAATCAAAATCCCTCTGAAGCTTTTAGGGACTGCAGTGGTGCAGAGTGCTCTATGAACACAGCCATATTGCTTGTGCATCCAAATCTCAGGGGGAAAACTGCTAATTTGTGCATGGCATAATTCCCACTTTCTAAAAGTTACCAAAAATATGGAAAAAGTCTAACTCAGGAAGTACTGCTCAGATTTAGAGTGGATTAAAATAGACTAGGGTAGATCCTTACAGATTGCAGTCATTAAAACCCTCGCGATGTGAGTGTATTCTGTCTTACCTTTGCTATAATACAGAACTAAAGCTGTACATATCTCTGCTTTTTCTTGTTTATGCTCTACTCCACTTCGTGCCATTGTCCATTTTGCTGTGCTTTGATTCCTGGGTCTGTTTTGTCAGTTCCTCAAAGAGTCATTCACCTCCGTGTCTTTTTCCACTAAAACTTCTAAACCTGATTCAGTCTTCCTGAACCCATCTACCAGTCCCCTGGACATACATTATAGAGCTGCTGGATGCTTGAAATATTTCCTTCTTCTTCTTTCCTTTCCCTAACCTCTGTTCCTAAAGCACAGCATTCTGCTGGAGGAACCGTCCTTCTATGTTGGAAAGAAGCTTTGCACATGCTGGTATTTTTTCTGTGCCTTAGCAGAAGAAAAATAGGAATGCCTACATGGTCTAGGATTTTGGGTTTCGATTTATGTTTTTTTTACACTGGAATTGTTACTAGAGATGCATTTTTGTAAAAATGTTTTCAAAATGTCAAGTTTTTTATGAATTAATTTGTTTGTTGCTCCCTGCTGTGTCCCAGGACACTTTGTAAATGAGACTTTTTTTTTTTTTTGAGGTTTATCCTGCTGTGAATATTTATATACATCAAGTTGCAATAAAACCAAACAATTTTCTCATTAGCAATGCAGTCTGCAGAAGTCAAGTAATTTCTCCTGTGACTGTGTCAGGGACACCGTGCACTTGAAGCAGAGGAGAGGAAAAAAGGTTTCAAAAAAGAGGACTCAGGATTAACATCATACACTCCCATGGAAGCCTTGAAATTAGTCCTTTCATCATACCATATTTATTGTTTTAATTTACTTTGGTGGCATTCAGTATTGGTGCACGAAATATGAATGTCCTTGCATGCTGCATGCAAAGGCAGAAGGTAAAGGGATTTAACAGACCCCCTTCATATGAGGAATACCTGAACCAGACCGTGGCCCTGAATGAGGTTAGGTGAAAGCAGCACTAGAGGGCTTCCATCTGGGACTGCCTAGATGCTGAAGCATTTTCTGATTTTAGAGGGGTGTGTGTTTGACAGGGGAGCTAACCTGGGGCTTCACTCCAGGAGTCTCTGTCATGGCATTTAGAGCAGCCTTTTAGATATGAATCTTTATGCTGGAGAAAAGACCCCATAGCTGCAGCTGCTGGAAGAAGAAGGAGCTTGCGGTGGTCTTTGCTCCTTGTGTCTCCAGCTGGGCTGAGTAGAGCTCTGGTGTCAGTAAAACTCTGAGTTTGGGTTTCCTAACAGTGAAGTGCTTGTGGATGACAAAAGACACTGATGCCAAACTGAAGGTCTGTGTGCTCCCAGCTCCGTCGAGACTGTGGGGAAGTCAGCAGCTTCCTCTGTTGGCGTTCTGCACCTGGCAAATACCTGACATCCTCCCAGGTTGGTGCTGCAGGGAATGCAGAGGTGGGGTGTGTCTGTCAGGGTAATTTTGGGGGGAGGAGGAAGGGGAATGAGGAAAGCAAGTCATGCTATTAATGGGGCAAGAAGGCAATAGCCACCAGTGGTCTGTGACACTGATGTAGGTGGCACAGTAACCGAGCCAGCAAAACTATCACAACTAGCTTGGAGGCTAGTCACCCATTAGTTGGTGTCTTGTTCCCATCCCACTACTGCAGACACGTTCAGAGACAGCTGCAGATGTAGCACATGAGCTGCAGAGGAGCACATGAGTTCAACAGGGCAAATAGAGGCTGGCTGGGTATTTTCTTTTTACTCTTCAAAAATATTATAGGTGGCTGTTGGTCTGCTGATGCTTTTGTTGGGTGCAGCTTTTGAGACCTGTGTTTCTTCCTACAGCAGGACATCTGTTTCTGTCTTGTTAATGTGTCCATCACCGCAGCATCAGATCTTTGCCATGAGCAAAGAACAGGGCTCATATCTGTTCCGTGTGGATCTTCCCTTGCTCTGTTCCCTGGTGGGGAAATCTCTGTGGTGGTTTATTAAACAGCTGATGTTCTATGTGCTGTTTCCTCTCCAGTGAACTCCAGCAGTGGAGATGTAGTTTATGAAAGAGATAGCATCTTTTCCCCTGTTGTTTGTCTCACACTGTGCCCATTTGTAAGTATTTAGCATTGACAGGCTCTACAGATGTGCTGTTATTTCCTTTAGATGAAATCCTGCAGTCACACAAATGTCAGAACCTCACACTTGCTCCTTCTGTGTTGCAAGACTTTTCCTTCCACAGTAGTGATGATGTGCAGAGTGGTGGTGTTTCATCTCCACAACTGCCCCCCTTTGAAAGCTGGGGCAGATGAGCAGCACTGTGGAGCAGAGCAGGCATTCCCAAGAACATTTTCCATTTTGTTTTCCTTTCAGTAAAAGGATATACTAGCAGCCCTGTGAAACTCAATTCTTTTTTTATTCATTTTACTCATTCACACAGGCACTGTGATAGCAGCCAGAGTGAAACCTTCTGACTTGCAGGGGAAATGCTGCCCATTTGGAGACCAGTGCAAATACAGAGGAATAATACTATGATTTTTTTCAATGATCCAATTGGTCCTTTTTGTCCAGACTCCATGTCTGTGTCACACGTGTCACGGCTCAAGGAATGTCCAGCACAGCTTAGAGTTACAATGCTGGGCACTGTCCTGGGAAAGGCATCTGCACAAGTGATTTTTCTATCTCAGATTTTGCTCCCTAGTGGGAATCCAAGTGGGATTAGGAAAGGAAATAAGAGGTGAAAAAAGGATTTGATAAAAAAAGGAAAAAAACTGTACTGAGGGGCGTTGAGGATGCAGAGGGGGGGATGAGGTGGGATAAGGCAGGAACTTTAGGTAAGAAACATTGCCACTGAGAGCAACAGACACCTGTTTTAGTATTTAGTGGTGAACAGAGGGTACTGGAAAACTCATTTTCTACATATGGAAAGAGGAAGTACCAGGACTCAGTGCTTGTCCAACCTTTATAATCAGGATAAGATGCTTACTAGGTCTGCTTTTCCAGGTTCGTGAAGGTTCTCAGGAGCTGGTGCTGGTCAGAGGGAGGAGCAGCTCTGGACCTGGTGCTGCAGTGTTAGCAATGGCAGAGTGCCTTGGTGGCTCTCCTGGACTCTCAGCTGCAGATAGTATTTGGTCTTTTTCAATTTAGAGCCTATCAGAAAAAAAGTGGAAATCCTGCCTTCACCTCCTGCCCTGTTTTTCACAGAATCACAGAA
>VZRW01001289.1:1636-26488 GCA_013398125.1 Aegotheles bennettii | reverse complement strand
CTGTGATTCTGTGATATTAAAGACAGAGAAATTGTACAGTGCATTCAGCTAAATATTCATCTAAAATTAGCATGAGGTCATTTATTTGTTTGAAAACCAATATGTTGTTGCAGTCACATAAAGATTTCTCTTATTTGACCAGATCAAAGCAAAATTGTAACACTGAACTGTTCTTACTGAAAACCCATGATTAGTACTTGTTTTGCTCGTAAGTGTAGTTTTCTGAACTTTTGAGTGGAAGAAACCCAGCCTTATTTTCTTTCTTTCCCATAGAACCACTCAATGGAAGTTGAAAGTAAAAAACAGGAGTTACAAAGTCTGAAGGAACATGTAGATAAATTATGTTCTTTCAGCTGCCCAGAGGACCAGCAGACATTGCAGGGAAAGGCTGAAGATTGCTTTCAGATCTTCCAGGAGGCAAGTCAAACAATTAGCCAAAGACAAGAGGCTCTGGATCAGCTGCGGATATTCCTGGAGCTCCATAGTGCTGCATCAGGAGTGCTCCACCAGCTGAGGCAGACAGTGGAGAAAACTGGAAATATGGATAAAGCTAAATCTGAATTACTGGAGAAGAAACTCAATGGTGTTATTTCAGATCTTAACAATCTGGAGTCTGTTGCCATCAGTTTGGATGGCTCCCTTACTAAGGCCCAGTATCATCTAAAACATGGCATTTCTGAGCAGAGGACCTCCTGCAGAGCTGTGGTGGATAATCTGTGCTTGGAACTGGAGGCAGTTCAAAACCTGCTGGGAACCAAACAGAGTGAGGCAGAAGCTCTTGGAGCCTTGCGACGATCTTTCATGGAACGTAAGGAACAGCTACTGAAGAGCATTGAAGATACTGAGGAAAAGATTGACAAAGAGGGCCTGAAAGAGGCAACGCTGCAAGCCCTCCAGCAAAGGTAAAAACAATATTAATGCTTGAGATTGGCACTTCTTCATTTACTTGCAGTCTCTAGACTTTTTATGATGTATTGGAGGCATGTGTGAGTTTTCTGCCTGGGTACCTTATTTCTTGCCAAACACATACGAGTAGTCCATGTATCTACTTACAAAAATTTTATGAGTGGGCTGTTTGTATCCAGGGAGAACATGAGCAGAACACTTAACAAGTCCCACTAATCTTTTATATTGAAAGAACAGTCACAAAAATCTTTGTCTCAGAAAATTATTTTGACCAAATAGCTCCAAACAACTATTAGAAATTCCATATCACATAACTATCTCTACTCTTACAGAACTGAAGACTGTAAATGTATTGAAGGAACTGAAAACACAATAATAAAGTATTAATCTAAATATTTATTTCCAAGTCACTGTTGAGGTGAATGTATTTGTATATCTATACAATTATATAGCTGTATACGCATCAGAAAAATCACATTCTGAGCCCAGTTGTAGCAGAAGAAAATCCAGATAACACTTTGTTTTCTGAAGATATTGTAGAAAATGTTAGAAAAAGGGAACTTTATGCACAGTAACTCTAACAGCAGCTGTTTCATTCTTCCTTTCTCCTTTCTCTTGCAAAAAAAAAAAGTGAAGATGTAAATTTGAAACCTGCCTTTTAACTTGCAGATTGAGAATCTTTAACCAGTTAGATGAAGAATTAAATTCTCACCAGCATGAACTCCAGTGGCTCATGGACAAAGCAAAACAAATAGCCCAAAAAGATATTACACTTGCTCCTGATATCGACAAAGAGATAAATGGCTTAGAATCTCTGTGGGAGGATACCAAGAAAGCTATACAGGAAAAGTAAGTAGACCTTAGACTTAAGGTGAGAAAGGAGAGGGTTCATTTAGTGGCGGAAAGAGACCCAGTTTCATTTAATATCTTCCTGCCGTATTAAACCAAATAAAAAACAAGTCTTGTATGTTAAATATTGAGTAGAAAACACAGTATAACCTAAGATTTTTGTACCATTTATAATTACGCTATTACTAAAGCCACAGATAGGTCCTCAGGACAGTACTTGTAGATCTACTGGGCTTTTAGTTGCATGTTATTGTTTACTCTCCTGAAGGAAATCTACATTGAGATTTCACTATCACTTCAATTAGCATATACTCTCCTTCTAGCATGTATTTTTCTTTATTGGATGTGTTTCTGACAACCCCATATTCAGTGGTCCTAAATCATTATTAGATTTAAATCTTTCTGCCTGCCCAAGGGACCAGGCTCATGGCAATGATTAGTGTATAATTGGTAATATAAGACAGTTTTGTATATCAATGAAAGTTGATAAAGAAACTAAAGGAAATTTCATCTTACCCTTTTCTTTGTCTTAGCTGCCTCTTTGTAATCTTTAAAGAAAACTTCTTCAAATGTTCTTTTTTAAATTTTCATGGGAAATTTAAGTGCCAGATTCATTCAGTACTACATCATCCTCAGTGTACATAAATTTTGTCTAAGTTCAGAAAAAAAACAGTCCCAATCCTGTCTAATACTTCAATGGGCACATGCAATTTGATGATCTCCATGTAACTGCTGGGTTGGTGTACTGGAACAATGATTCAAAAAAAATTTCTTTTGTGCTGAAATTTTTTTTTCTTTTGATTTATATACTGTACTGTTATTCTATTTTCTTGATTGATGCCATACAGATATTTGTAAATATGTGCCTTAATCAGATTTGTATATTATTTCCCTCTTGAAAATATTCACAGCTACATGAATTTCATTTCTGGTGTTTGTTTGTTCGTTTTTTTTCCCTGCTGAATTCAGTCTTCTTCAGTTTTCTAGTTCATTTTTAAGAGATGTATAAATCTGAACTAAGTGGAAGAAAAGGATAGCTTCATTTAAAAATGTCTATTGCTCTTTTATCTACAGCACCAGTGATAATTTTTATTTCATTTTCTATGCTGCTGCAAGCCATTTTTCATAACTCTTGAAGTCCTTAATAGTAGTAAACCAAGTAATTTCCGCATACATGTGCCAGAAGCTGGTAGTGAAGAAAACAAAATAGCTGACCCTGCCTTATAGATGCATTATTGAGGGTCAATGAGTTTTCCAGTTTTCACATACTGGGGTAGTTTTGCCATCTCTATACCTAAAACTGAAAGATTCTCAGATACCTCATGATTCCTTTCTAACATAAAAATGAAGGTAATTTTTGCTTAAAATGTTAATTTTAATTATTTTGAACAGTTTTCTCTCTTGTATAGGCACAATTTTAGACCCTCTTGAACCTGCTTATTTTGGAGAGCTGTTTGGAGCATTCAGAGAAGAGCCAGCTCCTAAATCAATTGCCTCTCTTTCTTGTAATGTCATGTTTCCCAAATTCCTTTCATTGACAACACTGTTCTACAACTAAACATATCTAAAGTATTAGTCTTCCTTCTCTCTCTTCCTCTTGCAAACCAGGAGTGGATTGAATAGATTTTCTTCTCCTGTCCATTGCCTGAGCAGAAATAGGCTTTTCTGGAGAAGGGGTGAAAAAAAAAATTAGGCCTCTTCTTAGCAGCAGATTATATTGTTCTCAGTAGAATGACAGGTAAATTGAATATAATATCCTAGACCCAAAAGCATGTATTTGGTAATTGGAGGACAAAATAGTCAGACTTCTATTGTCTTGCTTTAGTCTTTACTTCTGCATCTTTTTACCCCCAAAAATATTCCATGTTAAAGGAACAAGTTAAAAAAAAATTAGCTGCGACTGATAGCATCATTACAGTGTGGTTTCCAGTCAGTAAAATGCTGAATTTAGGAACTGAGAAGTTTAAATTCCAGTTTCGGTCTTTCTTTTGCTCAAGTCAGTTGCTTTGATATCTGATATATATGAGATGGTGATTCATGCACTGTCTCTTCAGTGAGATGTTTTGTGATGTATTGACCCACAGTGATTTGTAAAACCTAAATATCAATATTTCCTTGGCTGCCCAAAACATGTTTAGCATTGCATCCTGGTTTTCTCATGGTGAATCACTACATCACATCTCTTTCCTTTGGAAACATGACAGCAAATGGTGCTAACATGGCCTTTTCACACTACAGAAAGGAGCAGTCCTGTATTCTTATTGATTTGATGAAGGAATATCAGAGCTCAAAGTCAACAGTAATGAAAGTCATAGACAATGCTGACAGTGCTTCTGTGATCAAATCCATATGGAAGGATCATGAAGATGTCAGGCGAACTTTATTAAAGGTAATTACATATACTTTCAGTTGAGGGATTTAAATGATCTTTGCTTTAAATTGATTTTTTTTTTGAAAGGTGCCGTTGAGCTGTGTTTAATGTTCCTTGAATTTACTGTCAAATCTTGTCACACATGCATTCAGGGTTTAAATTGTACTGATTCTGATGAGGAAAGAATATAGGCCTTTCAACATTTAGGTGAGATCCATTAATGTGTATTTGATTGTTGCTATCTATAATTTTAACACCTAGAAATGCAAAATGTTTATTTATATGGAAAGCATAAATTATCTTTTGTTAAAATATCATAAGAATATATTTCTATCATAATAGAAGAGGATATTTCCAGTCAACATACTTTAATATTTGTCCGTATTGGGTAATTTTTTGAATGGATAAAAGTCAATAAAAGAAAATTAATTGCATACATTTCTGATGTGTGTAATTCTTATGTCTGTCTCTTTCCCTAAGACAATTTATTCCATGGGGTACAATGTTGATACTGGCCATTGAGCAGATATAAGGAATTTGGATCCCTGCATTCCATTCATTTCACTGGATCATTTTTCTAAATTTCTAAATTCTGCTATTCTTCAGCCTGTCAGGAAAAAAGAAATTCTTTCTGTTCATTTAGAGGGTAATTTCTTTTGGAAACCTATTGACTTCATAAAAAATTCTTCAGTCAGATCTCTATAAACCTCATTCTAAACTGTGTGTATTTATGGCCTCTTTTTAATAGACATTTTAACTAGAACTGTAAGTCAAAACAGAGCTCACCAGTCTAACAAAGAAATGCATGTAAGTTCCATATACTTCCTCTCCTTAATGTGAGCCTTGACCTGTGGAATATCCTCTGCTACAACATTGACCACATCTAAGACTTGAAGAGCAATAAATATTTTGCACAACTCCTACCATATAATAAAGTAGGCATGGCCACATGGCTATACTGCATCCAGATTAGTAGTTTACCTCTAATGCTGGCCTGTGATACTTGTTAAAGAAAAGCATATGACATGCTTATTGTGATCCTTTCTCAGTATGTCCAGTATCTAGGAGTGAGAGGGCTTACAAACCTAAATTTTGTTTGCAGCACCCTCTGTTTACCCTGCTGTAATTCCAGAACTGATATTAGATACTAGGTAGTAAATGATGGGTTCTTATTATTCAATTTTAGACATGAAGAGTCTGAATAATACTAATACTAATAATAACAACAATAATAATTGACTTAAGTCCTAAAGATAGCTTGTTACCAAGTGGGGAAAATTCAGAGTTTATTATTTCCGCCTCTGTAGTTTACTTATAAGAACAATCATACTATTTGATTCTGCTCATGAGAAGACCATATCAATTGCTCCCTATTTTGTGTCATAGTTAAATATTAGATGGTATGCTGAATTAGAATTATCAAATGCATAACATTAACCACAGGGCTAGGGATGGGTGCCTGGAGAATTGGATTTTTCTTTCTTTCTTTGAGGCTTTATTAAATATGAAAATATTTATGTCCACAGAATGAAGCTGCCAAGAATGATCTGAGTGATAAACAAAAAGACCTGGATACTTTCACCAATAAAGGAAAACATTTGTTAGCAGAATTGAAAAGAGTGCGTAACTGCAACTTTACTGCGATAAAAACAGATATGAACTCTACAGTGGACAAATGGCTAGATGTAAGAGTCTGGTATTTATACACTGAATGTAGTTTTTAAGTTGGACCAAAGTTGCAGTAGTATTATTTTCTTAGGATCGTAGAGTGCAATTGTTGAGTAAAGTTTACTTTGAAGTATATCTCAAAGGTTGAATTATCGGGATTTGGCATCCATTGTACCTGCAGAGTTGCGACATCCATTTGATGTATTTAAAATGATGTCTTATAACAATATATGAATGTTATTAGTATAAATTTGCTCAGTGCACGCTTCTGAGTATAAATTTGGATTGCTTTCTCACATAACGTATGTCAGAATTAATTTATTAAAGTAAATTGGACTAAATAAATTAGGCAGTAAATTATATTAGGCTACACTATAAAAGATGTGAATATGTTGAGGAAGACAACATTATAGCAGAGAAACATAATATAAAAGCTAATATTTTACATTTTCATATTTATACTGCTTTATTAGCAAATTTCTACATGACATAAGAAAGATAAATGGAGCTGTTTCCAAAGATAAAACTCTTTCGCAGTAAAAAATATACAATTTTTTAGAAACAGTCACAGACAACTTGTTCATTTTGTAACCTGCGTAATTGAAATAAAAATTCAGAATTTAGACCTAACTCTAAGAAAATTATTTCACCTAGGCTTACTAATTATTTCTGATGCACTTGTCATAAAACTAGATACAAAATAAATAAATCTAAAATAAGATTTTTAAATAGTTTTGATACATTGTCTTCTCCTAAAAGGTGTCTGAAAGAATTGAAGACAACATCAACCAGCTGAGTGTAAGCGTGTCTCTATGGGATGACATCCTAAAAACTGGAGATGAAATGGATGGATGGTGCAATAAGTGCATTTCTCAACTGAATGAAGGCATCAGCAACTTGAGTAACAGTCAGAGAATGGAGGTCCTCCTGAAAGACTTCCAGGTGCTTATACATAAATCAATGATAAAAATGTTCTGGACCAAAATCTCAAATGATATGGTTATGCTGGTGTAGACCACCGTGTCCCCTGTTCAAGCAGTGGTACTGCTGACAGCTTTCCTGTCCTTTTTTTTAAGCTGTTTGCTTCTGACAGAAACAAGAATGACACACCTCTTACTAAATCTAAGCTCTTAGTTATTTTAACTCTAGCAATACATGACAATTTGTTCTCTACAAGCAGAGAAATTTCAAAAAGCATGGCATTGGACTTAACTCTGTTCCAGTAGAAACTGTTGGAAATTTTAGACAACTTCAGCTGAAGTTAAGCAAAAATGAGTCCTTCTAAAATATCATGTAAGAAGGTAGATTCTCCAGACGATAAAAAAGACACATTGGACTGGAGAGCAAATCTTAATGTCAGGTTATAACAATTTCAGTAATATGATGTCTTTCATTTCTGGGTAGTATTAAACTGCTTCAGAAATCTAGCCAGTGTTCAGGATGCATTCTGCCACTATTGGCTTAAAATATGCATCAGATCAAGCATAGAATGAGCCATCATTTGGAATAAATGATGTCCTTTAGAAGATGCACAGTGAACATACACAAGTAGTATGATGGAATATTACAAAGTGTTAAATCAGCATTTTGCTCAGGACAAGTTTCCTGATTAGTATAGCAATCAGACGACCTAAATTCATCACTATTAAAACTAATTTGGAGTAAGAGCACCCAGTACCCAAAACACAGGTGTACCTGATTCACAGAAGGGCTGAAATAGCAGAAGACATGAGTACTGTGCATACATTTGCAGTCACAGAATGCATAGTCCATAATACTTTTTTTTTTCACTTTCTTTTACAAAGGGAAGAGGAAAGGCAGTTCACTGACAGAAGAGTCATGCCATATCAGCAATCAGAAATAGATGGGCATGGACAGAAATAATCAGTATACCTTTATGTGGTCTATAGCAGTTGCTTTCTTGATTAGTCACCTAATATTATATCCTCTCTAGAACAAAATACGCCCTGAGGTTTCTTCTGGGGCCACCTGAATTTCTGCCATTCAGGGCAGATATTAAGTGCAGCAATTTAATCCTGAAATCCACTGTCCAATCTTTTAATTGGAGTGATCTATTTGAATATTTTAGAAAAGAAAGTTTGGGTAATGGAGTACACATACCAATTCCTTGCCTAATACTTTAGAACTACAGTTATACAAATTATATTTTTTCTCTTTCACTTTGCTATCATTTTTTTAAATAAGTAGAATATTTCTTTATAACTTGGATCTATATGACCACAATAAACACCAGATCCAGATATGTCAATGAATATATAGCAGCATTTTATAATTCCCTTTTTGAGGTTAACATTTATTTCTGTGTCTAATTTTTTTAGTGAGAGCTCACTTCCTCGTAATAAAAACCAGAGAGCACATGTATTATACTCTGCATGCCGTTAAGTGGAACGTAACAACCACAGCAGATTTTTCCAGTCAAATAAACAATGACATTCCCATATTTATTCAGCCAGTTTTAAGAAACTAAAGCTGTTAGTGCATTTTAAATGCTAAAAATGTGTGTTGTTATTTTAATGGAGAGGAAAAATATCTTGGAACTAAGTCTGATACAGGAAAAGAGATGGGAGATTTTTTGAGAACAGAACTAAGACAACAACAGTGTTTTTACTGTGGTTGCTAAGCTTTGTTTGTATTTTCTTTAATTTTTACAATTGATGAGGCATCCTTCTGAAGTTCAAAAACCTCCTTGTAGTTTGGTATGAAACTCTGACTACATCTCTTTTACAGTCTGAAGTCAAGGATAAAGAACTGAAGTTGGAGCAGATTAGTTCCAAAATTTCAGATCTCAAAGAACTGACCCATAGTCAAGAGTCTCCTGCAAATCTCCAGGTAAAATAAAGATATTGTTAATCACAGACTGTGATCAAATGACTAAGAAGAAACTCCTCCTGAAATGTCTATCTCTTCTGTACTACCTTTGTCTTTCAAGGTCTGTCTTTCAGATACAACTTTATTTGTATGTATCAACTATTCTTTGTTCATATTTGTTTAGTTAACTTTGATTTTTAAAAAAATGCCATAAAGTAATTGTACATTAGAATTGTAGAAGTATTTTTTGCTAAATTGAAATAAAGTAAATAGTTTATAAGGTAACTGATCAAATAGTAGACAGATGATATTCTCTACACTGCACAACATTAAGCCACATCATAAATGAGTGCATACACAGTTTGCCACTTTGAAGGAATTATAATACAGTAAATGTGTTCATTTGCTTTACCAAACCCAAAGTATTCTTTAGTGGACTGGAATTAGTGCCCTGAACCAGCTGTTACAAGAGAGGGGTAAAATACAAACACTGAAGGTGGGCTGTTGAACTTTTATTATTGGCCAGAATCTTATTTTTTGTGTTCTAGGGGAGATGCAAATCCAAGGTATGACTAATTTGGATGTTTGATTTCAAATGAAAATTGGTATGTGAGATTATTTACTTTCAATGTCAGAAGTTTTATAAGAAAAGCTGACTTCTCTCATTTCCACAGACAAGGGGAAATATTTTGATAGATATTTCTTAAAAATAATTTATCAGATTTTAGCAGAACTTAATATAACACTCAAGCTTTATACACGTTCTGCCATGACTTTAACCAGCAGCCTAAATTACCAATCAGATATGGGTCAAGAACTCTGCAGTATAAAGATGTGCATATTACATGGAAGTGCTCATGTTCTCCCAGATTGTTTCCTTTACATGAGGTTCAGAAAATTCAGGTTTAGTCATATTTTTCATAATAAATATCTGAGCAGTTACAGAGTGAAATTTAGAGCAAATTATTTTGCAGAATATCAGTTAACCAACACACACCTATTTCCAACTACTAAATATGATAAATACAGTAAAGAATTTAAATCTATACAATAAAATAATTGTAGTTGATATATAAATGCAAATTTGAAAATAAAGCCCTGAATTATTTGCCAACATTCAAATACCAAATAAGTCAACTAGAGTAGGATCAGCTTGTATCCTAAGAACATAAACAATTCCTTAATAGAATTTTAGTAATTATTCATTTATAAATATTACCCTATTATGACTGATTTGATTTACTTTTTATTAGTAATGTGTGCACAGCTGATATCTACTATAATTTCACATATTGCTGTCTTTGAACAGGTTAATGGACAATATTCTAACTTAATTTTTTTATTGTCTTCAATTTTAATCTGCATTACACTAGACACTTTAAGCCTCAGTGCTCTTAGGTCTCACCAATAGATATTTCTTTTTATGAGCTTGTTGTGTTTAGGCCATGTTCTGTATATATGGGAAATGAGTAAATGAAAAAGATCAACTGTTTATTTTTTCAGAAGTGGATAATAACTGCACCAGTTTGCAGTCTGTCTTTTTATAAGTATCCCCTCTTTGGATTACTGTATAGATAAGACTTAATCCTGAATGGTTGGCATTTTTTATTTATGTAAGTATCTTCAGTTACAGATGTGAAAAGAACAAAATTATCATTGTGTGTCACTTTCCTACCTTTAACTTTTTTTCAATAAACATTCACCATAATAAACGTTTTATTTAAATGCTTTAATACATAACATTTTTCTTTTAGTTTATAGAATCAGATTTGAGGCAGAAGTTGGAACATGCCAAAGAAATGTCAAAGACAGCAAAGGACACACTGAAAGATTTCAGTACTCAGAAGATGCAATTACAGAAGTTTATTGATGAGATGACAGACTGGTTAACAAAAATGGAAGACACACTGTTAAGCTGTGCATGTAACTTGGATCCTGAAGCTCTAAATAAAGTGAAGGTTGGTGCTGAAGAAAATGAATATGCTTTTTCTTATGCAGTAATATTTGGGTTTTTTATCAAAGTTTTTGTTAATTTTCATTTGATTAAAAATACATATCTTCCTGCACAGCTGCTAGAATGTTAGCAAATAATTTATTGATACTCTTTAAGAAGTTCCACCAATAAACAAAAGTTCTGATCTATTAACTTTATACCAAACTTTTATAAAATTACGAGTGATGTAGTCTTTGTTGTGACAAGAACTGGGTTTGTTACATTGAAGTCTTCAGTCATTACTCCATCATGTTTACAAGTTCATTGACTCCCTTGTAAGTTATGAACTTACAACTCATCACAGTAAAAGACCCTGGATGGAACTCAATTCTAACACAAACTTCTACCTCAGAAGTCCTCCTCAGTCCTCATATATAGCCATTATTTTGCCTACATCCTAAAGCTCTCTTGATTGCATACAATTATGCACATCATAACATGACATGCAGATTTTTTTCAGAATGAGCACGTTAATGTTGATATACTAGCCAATTCAAATTTAATTTTCAAACAAATGTTCCTCTCTCGTTAGATGAAAACTCCCTTTCATTCAGAAGTCTCACCAAATACCGGTGCCATATTGCATCTCATACATACCTTCAGACTGCTCAAAACAACTATTGCTATTCAATATGCCTTGAAATTTATTTATTTATTAATAGGGTAGTAAACTATGAGAAACAGCATTTTTCACATTTCTGTGATGGCTCTTTAGTTTCAAGGATTCTTGGAAGATTCAGGAAATGTGGTTCAATACTTCTTCCCTTGATTGTGTCTAGGACTTGCAATAGAACATAGGAGGAAAGAACTTATAGGAGAAGCAGGAATGACTGGAGAAAAGAGAGGGCTCTTTTGTTTCATTACAAATGTCATATTTGTGTTGTAACTTCATTTTCAGGAAATACAAAAAGACCTTCAGCTTCAGCAGAGCAGCATTGACTCGACCCGTGAGAACCTCAACAGTCTGTGTCGCAAATACCATTCTGTAGAGATGGAAACTCTTGGTGGGACTGTCACTTCACTAATAAAGAAGTATGAAGCTGTGAATCAGCTCTGTTCCAGAACACAGGCCAGCATGCAAGAGTCCTTGGAAAAACATTTCCTCCGTAAGTCTTCAGGCTTGTTAATATGAGCCATTAGCCTGCAGCCATGAATCATTCTGGAGTTTGCCAGGGTTTCCAATGATTTCACTTGCAATTACAACTTTACTTTCCTAAGCAGCCTTCTAAACAGTGCCGTTACCAGATGTTCATTTGATAACTTTTATAAAACAAAGCATTTTACAAAACCAGAATTCAGCTTTAAACACGTAACATGCATGAAAGGCAAGCTCAGCTACACCTTTTTTCACTCTTAGTATATATCTCTATTGCATACATACACTTTGTGTATTCACCATAAAGAGCTGTATATAACCAAATGGAAATACTTCTAATGTAAATGTACTCATTCAGAGTATTTTCTGGGCTCCCTGGGTAGTCAGTGGGGAGAACTAGGCAATTTAAGATATTATATATTAAGATATCACAGAATCACAGAATGGTAGGGCTTGGAAGGGACCTCTGGAGATCATCTAGTCCAACTCCCCTGCTAAAGTGGGTTCACTTAGAGCAGGTGGAACAGGATTGCATCCAGGTGGGTTTTGAATTTCTTCAGAGAAGGAGACTTCACAAACTCTCTGGGCAGCCTGTTCCAGTACTCTGTCACCCTCAAGGTAAAGAAGTTTTAAGTCATGTTTAGATGGAACTTCCTGTGTTCCAGTTTATGTCCACTGCCACTTGTCCTGTTGCTGGGCACCACTGAGAAGAGTCTGGCCCGATACTCTTGACACCTTCCCTTTAGATATTTATAGGCATTGATAAGATCCTCTTTCAGTCTTCTCCAGGCTAAACAGACCCAGGTCTCTTAGACTTTCCTCATAAAAGAGATGCTCCAGTCCCCTAATCATCTTTGTAGCCCTTCGCTGGACTCTCTCCACTAGTTCTTTGTCTTTCCTGAAGTGGAAAGCCCAGAACTGAATACAGTACTCCAGACATAGTCTCACTAGGGCAGAGTAGAGGGGGAGGATCACTTCCCTTGACCTGCTGCCCACACTCTTCTTAATGTACCCTAGGGTGCCATTGGCCTTCTTGGCCACAAAGGCACATTGCCAGGTCATGGTCAACTTGTCATCTGCTAGGACTTCCAGGTCCTTCTCCCCTGCTTTCCAGCAGGTCAACCCCTAACCTGTACTGGTGCCTGGGGTTATTTCTCTGCAAGTGCAAGACCCTACACTTGCCCCTGTTGAACTTCATGTGGTTCCTTTCCACCCAACACTCTAACCTGTCCAGGTCCTGCTGAATGGCAGCACAGCCTTCTGCTGTATCAGCCACTCCCAGTTGTGTATCATCAGCAAACTTGCTGTGGGTACACTCTGTCCCTTCATCCATGTCACTGATGAATATGTTGAACAGCACAGGACCCAGTACTGACCTGTGGGGAATACCACTAGTTACGGGCCTCCAAAGGGATTCCATGCCACCAATCACAAACCTCTGAGCTCTGCCATTCAGCCAGTTCTCAGTCCACCTCACTGTCCACTCATCTAACCCACACTTCCTAAGCTTCGCCATGAAAATTGCTATGGGAAGCCTTGTTGAAAGCCTTGCTGAAGTCAAGGTAGACAACACCTACTGCTCTCCCCTCATCTATTCGGCTAGTTATGCCATCATGGAAGGCTATCAGGTTGGTCAAGCATGATTTCCCCCTGGTGAATCCATGCTGACTACTCCCGATAACCTTCTTTTCCTCCATATGCTTAAAGATGACATGCAGAATGAGTTGCTCCATCACTTTACCAGGGGTGGAGGTGAGGCTGACTGGCCTGTAGTTTCCTGGGTTGTCTTTCTTGCCTTTCTTAAATACTGGAGTAACATTGGCTTTCTTCCAGTAGTCAGGAAATTGTCTTCTCCATGACCTTTCAAAGATAAAATGGAGAGTGGCCTAGCAATGATATCTGCCAGCTCCCTCAGCACTCATGGGTGCATCCCATCAGGGCCCATGGATTTTTGGGTGTCCAGTTTGCCTAAATGATCTCTCACTTAACCTCCTCGACCAAGACAAAGTCTTCTTTTCTCCAGACTTTCTCTCTTAGGTCCAGAGTCTGGTTCTACTGAGCACTGGCCTTAGTAGTAAAGACCAAAGTAAAGAAGGCATTCAGTAACACCGCCTTCTCTGTATCCTCCATCACGAGGGCACTTGCCTCATTCAGCAGCTGGCCCACATTTTCTGTAGTCTTCCTTTTGCTACTGATGTACCTGAAGAAGCCTTTCTTGTTCTTGACATCCTTTGCCAGATTTAGTTCCAAGCCAGCCTTAGCTTTTCTCTTTGCATCCCTGCATACTCTGACAACATTCCTGTATTCCTCTCAGGTGTCCAGTCCCTTTTTCCATATTATGTAAGCTTCCTTCTTTCATTTGAGTTTTTCTAGCAGCTCCTTGCTCATCCATGCAGGTCTGTTGCCTCTTTTGCTTGATTTCTTACTCATAGGGATGCATCGATCTTGAGCTTGAGGAAGTGGTGCTTGAATACTGACCAGCTCTCTTAGGCCCTAACCCATGGGATTTCTCCAAGTAGTTCCTTGAAGAGGCCAAAGTTAGCTCTTTCAAAGTGCAGGATCATAATCCTACTTGTCCTCCACTCTGCATCCTCCACTCACAATCCTGAACTCTACCACCTCATGGTCACTCTATATTAATACATCTGTATTAATAACACATCTATATTAATATAGATATTATCTAACATTAAACTGGGACGTATCATAGACTCAAAATGCCTGTATTTTCTCATTGACCATAAACAGGATCCTAGTGTGATTGTTCAAATTTGGATGTTTACAGTGCAAACATCTAACATTTTGTGAAATGAATCCCATTCCCAAGGTCATTGAAGGCAATGAGACTCCTCCTGTTAGCTTTTACACACTGTTCCTGAAGGATAAAATAATTGGCGAAGACAGCTGTATAGTATTGTGGATAATGCTGCTTCTTAAAGAAAATATTGTCTTCTCTATACTTTTTTATTAAATAAGATTCTATGCAAGAATTCCAGGAATGGTTTTCTGGTGTGAAGGTTGCAGTAAAAGAATCATCTGACATGTCTGGAGACAGCAAAGCCATAGAGGCAAAGCTACATGACTTGCAGGTATAGTGAACAAATTAAAAAAATAGTAATTAGCAATTTAACTATATGTATCAAATTATACCTCTAAAATAATTTGTTGATGCTATCATGTTTATTGTTTTTTTTCCCAAAAAAGTAATGTAAGAATGGTTCAAGACAGCAATATGTACTGTAGAGGGAATACAGTGAAAACTGTGTTCATTGTCCTGAGAGATCAGAATTTAATTTCTGGAAGGTTTATGGGTAACTAAACTATTCTTGCTTCTGATTTTTAATCTTTTTTCCTTTTGTTTTTGCTTTCTTTCTCTTCTTTTCTTTTCCTTTTCTTACTTTTTATTACACTATTGCTTATTCACTCTTTCAAATTAACACTGGTATGTCAAAGCTTATCTGTGTAGATTTTTGATCGGACAGAACACAAGTAGCAGACACCTACTGCAAACTGCTGTAATTCCTGAGATATATAACAACTTTAGGACATGACTAAACTATTCAGAGAAAGAAAGGAGCACCTTGGGTCCAAATAGGAAAATTGAGCTTTGTGAATTGTAGCACCACTTAATAAAATTTTATTTGAACTATCTGCTAAGAATTTTTTACATAGCTAAACATGGCTCTCATCTTGTTTGGGAAATATGACTACTTCTAATAGAAATATTGCTTATCTTTAGCTATTAAATCTTGCATGATTAAACTGTATTCTTTCATTACACAGTGTATGCTGGATTCTGTTACTGAGGGACAGAAAAAGTTAGATGCTGCTTGCAAGGAAGGAGAAAGTTTGTATGCTTGCTTACCCAAACCAGTTGTGAGCCATATCCAGGAGCAAATAATGAAGTCTAACCAGAACTTCCAGGAATTCCTCAATCAATGTCTGAATGATAAGAAGGCCCTGGAAGCTTGTGCCTCACACCTGGTAAGGTGAGTAATATCAGTAGTCACAGATGGACTGCATGGAATTGTCTGGCTGCAGAAATATAGGGCACAGTTTGAAATTATTTCTGGTTATTCTAGTCCTGTTTGCTTTTAGTTTGGAAATATTTAAAAGAAAATGAAGTTCTCTGCTAAAAACAAACCAGCAGGTCTTGCTCCAGGGGTGTTGATTTGATTAAAGAATGGAAGGTCAAGATCATATATGTGGAGGTTCAATGTAGCTCATGCACTCCCAAATCAGCAGTTGGGATGTCAGTAATTGAAATGCAATTTCCTGAAAAGAAAAGGTGTGATGAATTTTCAAGTTCTGCCTTGGAGTTTGAAGATAGTATGGTTTTTACACAGCATGGATCTGTCCTGTCCCATTTCAGATGGATGTAACTCCTACAGAGCTATTAAGAAAACACTATTAAATTATTACTTAGGGCTGGAATTTCAGGAGTTCAGATATTTTTAGGTATAACTAAATTCAAAACTGTTGCTAATTGAAAGTGAAGTTAGTGTAGCAGTAATGGGTAAAAGACCAAGATGACATGATGTGCCTTCATGTACAGAAAAGGTTTTCAAACTTAGGGCCAGAACTTGTTTTGCTGAGTTCTGAGCACTCCAGATTCCAGTTATGTTCTGTTGGAGAAATTTAAAGCACAACACTTCAGGTGTTGTGTCAGTACTGAGCAAAAGCTCATTTTAACCCATTTTTTTAATCTTACATTAAATCATTATAAGAATTGTAAAAAAGCTTTCTTTTTGTCTGCCTTTATTGAATCTAGCAATAAATAAAAGCACTGTCACTTTAAATTTTGGAGGCTTTTTTCTCACTGTAGTTCTCATGATTTTGCTGGACATTTTTAGAGAGTTGCTGAGTATTTTTAGATTAGTAGTCACTGTGGAATTATGTTTTGTGTACAACTCTTATGCTCGAAGCATTAAATTGATGCCTAGCTTTATTTTCCTAATCTTGTGGATATTGAAAAAACTGAGTTAACTTCTTCCTAACTTTACCTGAGAAATATTTTTAAGGGAGTGTTTTTCTGCTCTGTAGCTTTGAAGATCAGCACAAGAAACTTGGCCTGTGGATACATGACATGGAAGAAAGAATAAGCACGGAAGCATTAGGAGAGAGCAAACAGCTCATTCCCGAGAAGAAAAAGGAGGTACAGAAAGTGGAAAAGTTCCTGGAAGAGTTACTGAATTCAAGGTAGTATGAAATACATTTCCTAAAATACTCTTTTTCCTCTGCTAGAGCAATGGTGAAACTAAACTGTTGGGGTTGTGTGTTTGTGAAAGATATAGAAAGGTGTTGCGACATACCCTGTGAAAAAAGGCTGAATCCAGATGCTTCCAGTTTTTAGGAAATTGGAATTTGAAGCCAACTCCAAAACTTCATGTTGATACATTTCTCATTAAGAAAAGCTTATCTTGCTTCATTAATAAATGAAAACTGAGAAATATAATCTTAAAAAAAAATCTTAAAAGTACTTATTGTAAAAGTAATAGTAAAAATGACAATATTAATTACAAAATTTTCTTTCTGTACTGCAACACTTAGATCCAACTAGGTTAACAGAATCCACTTGCCCATATGTCTAACTCTACAAAAGAGCTCAAATAACATCCACGTTGGCTGTGAAATCTTTCTAGAATTCAGACATTGCCAATAGATGATGAAGTAATTGCCTTTTTTAGTACAGTTAGTTTTTCATTTTTTTTTATTATTATTATTAGGTTGATGAAGGTAAAACAGAAATAGCAGTCAGTTTAAGCCCCACAGCATGCTAAAAGGAAACACCCAGTCTCTACCTATCCCCTTGAGACTGATGCAAGACATTTTGATCTGATGTAAATTCCCTGTAACCACAGGGTATCAGGAAGGGTGATCCTGCAAATTAAGAGTCATTGAGGCTGTATAAATCCAGAGTTAAAATCCCTTTTACTGACCCTTGTACTGAACCCCAGAGACAGTGTCTAATCCTGGGCAAGTGGCCTGACCCTTCCATCATGCCTTCCTACTTGTCAAAAACTACAAACTTCTCAGAAGCTTTGACGGGTACAAAAAGGTAGCAGTTCATATAGGACTAGAAAGTCTGACACTTGAAAAGAAAATTAAGTTAGCTTTTAATTCAATTGTGCAACACAAAGGTTTCAGTGTGATTAGGGCTACAAAGATTATTAGGGGACTTTTCCTATGAGGAAAGACTGAGAGACCTGGGTCTGTTTAGCCTGGAGAAGACTGAAAGAGGATCTTATCAATGCCTATAAATATCTAAGGGGAGGGTGTCAAGAGTATCGGGACAGACTCTTCTCAGTGGTGCCCAGCAACAGGACAAGTGGCAATGGACATAAACTGGAACACAGGAAGTTCCATCTAAACATGACTTAAACTTCTTTACCTTGAGGGTGACAGAGCACTGGAACAGGCTGCCCAGAGAGTTTGTGAAGTCTCCTTCTCTGGAGACATTCAAAACCCACCTGGATGCAATCCTGTTCCACCTGCTCTAGGTGAACCCGCTTTAGCAGGGGGTTGGACTAGATGATCTCCAGAGGTCCTTTCCAAGCCCTACCATTCTGTGATTCTGTGATTTCGTGATTTTGAGCACCAAACTGCAAGAAATGCTAGTAAACACAAGTAAAAATATTAATCTTTACACACTGCTTATATTTACTTACAGTTTCTCCCAACTAATTTTTCTGTTGACTATGAACTCTGTCGCTGGTGGAGCAGATGATTATGTCAGCAACCTTTGTAATTTCTGATAGTTGCTATAACAATGTCATATGCTTTCTGAAACTGATTTTCAGTCTCAATATTTTGTTTCAGGGAATCTTTTGATAAGCTGTCCCAAATGGCACAGACTTTAAATGAAGAAGGGCACGGTGCAGGGAGGGAAGTGCGCCTGGCCTCTCAACATCTCACCAATTATCAAAACATGGTCAAAACTGTCAAGGAGAAGCTCCGAACATGCCAGCTTGCACTCCAAGAGCATCTCACTTTGGAGGAGGCATTGCAGAGTATGTGGTCATGGGTGAAAGAGGTTCAAGATAAACTGGCGTCATCAGAGAGCACTATTGGTAGCAAAGCCACACTAGAAAGACGACTGACACAAATTCAGGTAAAGAGGGATACAACTAGAGATTACACATCAAGGTTAATATTGAGTGTGGACCACATCTGTGAAAAAAAGAGTATTTTTATATTTTATTCTTTCTATGGTTATGAAGGAGAGGATTAGAGAGATTAGAGAGAGGATTAGATTTAATATGTTCTTGACATATTGGGAGGTGCAGTACAAAAACCAAGATGAAGTTTAATGGAGACAGGTGCCAGCTATTACATTCAATAAGGAATAATGAACTATGAAAGTGCGTATTCAGGTCCAAAAAAGCTTTCTAATGGAAGGGAAGCCTTGGAATAACTGACAGAATGTAACATATCTGTCACAGGAGGTCTTCAGGAACAGGTTAGATAAACATCTGTTAGGAAAGTCATCAGTTTAGGAGATCCCACCGTGGGCTTTCTTGAGATTTCTTCTAGCTATGTGGTACTGTCTTTCTGTGCAGTGCTTGACCTACTCATTATCTACTGCAATGTGAATAATATTTTAGGATGACCAATGCAATGAAATACCTGTACAACTGTGGGAAAAACTGCTGGATCACTTGCACATAGCAAGGGACAGGCACTTACAAGAAAAGGTGCCTAAAAATTCAGACTGGGCATGTCTGTCAAGGATAAATGAGCTCTGAGAAGATGGTGTCTGCTGTTGAAAGAATAACAGCTTTCATCTCTCAGCATGTTGCATTTGATATTTTGACTTATTTTGTCTCACAGGAGATCATCTTATTCAAAGGTGACGGTGAAGTTAAGCTGAACATGGCCATTGGCAAAGGAGAAAAAGCACTTAGAAGCAGCAATGAGGAAGGACAAAAGGTGATACAAGCCGAGCTACAGACACTGAAGGATGTATGGAATGACATCATCAGCACCTCAGTGAACTGGCAGAGGTAAAAATTCCCTGGAAAACAGGTCATACCCTGCCATCTCTGCTTACAAGGAGTGGTAGCTTACAGCACATAGGAGTCCATTCCTTCATTACTGGTAGGTGAGGGGAAAGCTGCATAATCAGAGAGAGTCAAAACTGCTTGGAAAAAATACATTATTCTATAAAAATGATGGGTTGACCCTCTCAGATGAATCAAATTTCATATGAGATGATACTTGATGGTAATTTAAAAGTAAAAAGAAATACAAATTCATACAGAGAAAAAACTAGAAAGCTTTCCGAGTTACTAAACTTGTACTTGGGCAGGACCAAGAACATCTGACATTTATCTACCTTTTCCTTACAAAACTCTAGGAAGGTTTCTCAATTCTGTCTTTGATTATGTTTTTTAATTAAGTAAAAATCCTAATATCCACTTCAAGTAATCTTTCTTGCAAATTAAGCTGATTTCTTCTTGTTTTAACCTCAGTAGAAATGGAAAGTTTTTCTTATTGCCTGTGTGAGACTATTTTATATATTTGAAGGCCTCCATCATCTCTGTTCTAGTCAGACTGATGTTTCTCAGTACTCATACTTTCTGGACCTCCTTCATCTTTGCTTCTTTTTCAACAGATTGTAGACTATCACTAGTTTGCCTACATTTTTCTTAGAAGATAATAACTAAAAATGGGCTGACCTCTTAACTGTATTTGAGACCTTATTCATTCTGAATAGGGTATCAGTACTTTCCATTTCCTTCATACAAAATTCCTGTTAATCCACTCTAGAATGAGGTTTTAATTTCTTTGCAATATTATCATACTGTTGAATTTTGATTACTTCTTTATCCTCTGCTACCTCCAAACCATTTTCCACCATATTAAGCCTAGGTAGTTATCCCCAATTTTGTATTTGTGTATCTGATTTCTCCTTCCTAAGTAAAGTTTTATTTTCCATCACCAATTTCCATCATTCTTAATTTTCTTTTAAGAATATCTGACATTTAATCCTGTCATCCAACTAGCTGCAGCTGCTCCCTGGTTGCTTTCATCTGCAGGTTTTACAAGCACTCTCTGTCCCATCATCCCAGTCGTTACTGGATAGAAATGGGCCCTTGGTGAACTTCTGCATGATCCTTACTTCCTTAGTTCTCTGATGAAAGGAAAGTTTTCCCTGCATCAGAAAGCTAATAGATCTGTTTTGTAGATAATCTAAGTGCAAGGGCATCTAGGTCCAAAATATCATCTGTCACGGTGGGAGCAATGATATAGGTAAATTGGAGTTTTTCAATTGAAAGTGGTGCCACTTTCTTACTTATGCCAAAATTGTAATACAATTATATGTATAAAATTATAATAGGCTGCATTTAAGATTTCACTCTAATTTCACCCAATTTTTGTAATAAAATATTGTTTAGATTGGGCTAGACAATTACATTTTTAATTAAATCCTTACCACACTCATGTCTAAGCCCAGTGGAATGAGAATTACATTCCTCAACATAAATCCCAGAAAAATCTGGTGACCTGCTAGGAGGAGCAATATGTAACAGAAGAGAACATTTCTTATAAATTGTAAGTAGTACTATATATAATTTTTTCTTCCACAACTTGTCAGAATATCTCTTAATTGTCAATAATTTCATAGGCTTCTGTAAATTTTATTACTCTGATCATAAATAACTCCAGTAATGCTCTGTATTTTACTTTGCTGGACAGACACTGAAATGTGCTTTTCATTAGTCTGAGACAGACGGATTGCTGTGTAACCTGTAATAGGGAAGCAGTTGTATCAGGTTATATGCAGTAGCCCAATGAACACAGAAATTCTAGAATAGCTTGGATGTAAATTGACATACAAAACTAAAGCAAGATGGAGGAAAAAGCATATTGTAAACATATATATGGCTACAGACATTGTAACGAGATATAAGTAGACTTCTTTTTTCAGACTTTTCAGAAGTTCTCATCTGTACTGTGTATGTTTCTTTTAACGTAAGCTGCCTAGAGTCTGTCATTAGCCAGTGGAATGAATATTTGGAAAGGAAAAGCCAGCTGCAGCAGTGGTTAGAGAAACTGGATCACAAAGTGGAACAGCCTTTAGAACCACAGATTGGCCTGAAGGAGAAGTTTGCTCAGCTGGACCACTTCCAGGCTATTGTTTCTGAGACAGAGGATCACTCTGGTGATTTACAGCAACTCATTGAAAAAGCTGTGGAACTGTATGAAAAAACAGAGGATGATTCTTTTGGAGAAGCCGCTCAAGAAGAACTAAAAACACAGTTTAATGACATCACAGCTTTAGCCAAGGTAAGATAAAGGCAAAGGTCTCCATTTCAAGTAAGTAAAATGTTTAAATATCTGTATATAAGGCTAAAATTTTGTTTTTCATAATTTTTTAGTAACTAAAGGATTGATTTGTGTGTGAATAGTCTTGCCTTTTGTTATGGTTAAGTCTAACCAAAAAGTTGGACATAGTTTACTAAAATTCACTTGAATGCAAAATAGGTATTGGGAATTGAAATTGATATGGTTGTGATTTTTGAAAAGTGAACGGCACATATTTTAATCCTATTTTCATACAAACGACAATATTTCTGACATTCCTCCAGATTTATTTTCATCTAATTATTTTACATTCATTCTTAGCACCTTTCCTCCCCTAAGACAGAAAGAATGAAATTACTCCCTGAGAAGAAAACATATTGTCAGAAAGATAAATAAATCCTATTGTCAGAAAGGTATATGCCCATATCTTGCTTGAGGTGTTTCAAGCCACTAAGCACTGCACATGCTACACAGGTATTCTATTTGGTTTCTAAGGATATACATGTGAGCTCACTGAGACCTTCTGCCAACCAGCTCATGACAGTGACACTAGCTCAAAGTTACAATCTCCACCTTCTCAGCTAATGGGAAAGTTTGCATTCTTATGCTATAAAGACAGCTTTGCAGTCTTTCCCTTGAGAGAGAACAGCACTGACTGCTGCTGGTAGAAGCCATTGCCATCAGAAGAAACCAACTGAAGTTGCACTTTGCCTCCACTTTCCTCCTCTACTTGTGCTATATTTTGGTGTGAGTGAAGTAAACAGGGGTGTGTGCCTGCCTTTCGTGGGGCTCTTTTGCTTTACTAGAAAGCTGTCTATTTTGTTTGAAGTCAGGTACATGTGCACATTTTCTTATCTGTTGTTGCATAAAATGCATTAAGATCCAAAGCTTTGAGGATTTACTCTAGGTCTTTGTTTAGCTAGTAACCATCCATTGTCTAGTTGGTCTGACACATTCTGAGGAATTATGATGATTTTTCTGAAGGAAGAGCAGGGCCTATTAATCTAACTTAATTTTTAAAAGCATTAGTTGAATGTTGAGTTATTCTAAATTAAATATAACTGGAATTTAATTCATAAGTGGTTTAGTTTGAACTTTTGGTTAGTTTTGACAAACATTCCTGAGTGTTAGCTCACAAGAATATAAGAGCAAGTCTACTCAGTCAGACGAAAGGCAGATCTGATGGTTAAAACGGGACGCAGCGTCATCAGAACCTTCTGCACTTTTGAACAGCAGAAGTCCACCTTTGTGGTCCTCATATGGAACATCTCTCTGACTCTGCTCAGCATTTATAGAGACTTGGTGCTTCTAAGTAACAGCTGTGTTTCTGGCAGCATGCTGCTGTCTGAGAAGGCTCATGGGTGATCTGTAAGATCCTCTCCAGGGGGTACTGGGAAAAGCATGCCAAGTTGTACAGCTGTGGCTTTGACATCTACTAAGTACTACAGGTTGTGTTAAGGGATGTGTTAAAGTACATTTTTTTTTCATATATTTTCAGAATATCATCTTTTGCTCTAGCAGAACACATCTGTCCAGACAAACGTAAACCAAACCGTGTGCAGCGTAGCACTGTGTTTTGCTGCTATAAGCTGTGCTCTCTACAGTGTTCAAATACATGCCATAGAGTCAGACCAGCACTCTATACCACTGCATGCTTAAATCTGGGACAGTATTTAAACATTTTATTGGTCTTTTTAAAAATTATTATTATTTTTTTTTCATCTGAATGACAGGACAAAATGAGGAAAGTGGAAGATATTGTGAAGGATCATTTGCTATACCTGGATGCTGTGCATGAATTCACAGACTGGCTCCATTCTGCAAAGGAAGAGCTGCACCGCTGGTCAGATGCATCTGGGGATACGCCAACCATAGAGAAAAAGCTGTCCAAAATCAATGTAAGATAACTCAGCTTTCATGATTTCATTTGCAATTCAGACCCTATCCTCTTAAAACAGTCCAGAGCCAAAAAGTTGAGGGATCTTGATCCTTATGCATTTGAAACGGTGATTACATTTCAGTGGGCTGAAAGCATGCTTTCTAAGCTATGTTTTGTTTTCACTTCCCTTCCCATATTAAACTGATAGAGTAAAGTACAATCAGACCTGAGTTAGCCACAGCACATGTGGAAACAATTTGCATGAGCGGAAGCCCAGTGGCATCAGAGAGGAATGTGGCTTAGCTGATTAATGAATGCTGTTCTGTCTTCACCTCCCAGTATGCTTTCTCCATGAGCAGAGTTGTCTGAGTCGGTCAGAAACAAACCTTTCCTGATTTGCATGGAATGGAGATGCGTACAGCAGTGCAAGGACTGTTCTCACCCAACATGGTAGAAATGCATGAGGTGCCTTCCCGTGCCTACTCTGCCTTGCCCAGGCACCCCTTCCCATACACCGAGTGCCTGAGGATAGAGATCAGAATAAACCCTTCGTAATCCAGGAAATAGTAGTAAAGGACCTGCTGAGTCAATTAGACACCCATAAGTCTACGGGGCCGGATGAGATCCACCCGAGAGTGCTGAGGGAGCTTGCGGAGGAACTTGCCAAGCCGCTCTCCATCATCTATCAGCAGTCCTGGTTATCGGGTGAGGTCCCAGATGACTGGAAACTTGCCAATGTTATGCCCATCTACAAGAAGGGCAGGAAGGAGGATCCGGGGAACTACAGGCCTGTCAGCCTGACCTCGGTGCCAGGGAAGATTATGGAAAGGTTCATCTTGGGGGAGATCACGCGGCAAGTGCAGAACAACAGGGGGATCAGGTCCACCCAGCATAGGTTCACAAAGGGCAAGTCCTGTTTAACCAACCTGATCTCCTTCTATGATCAGGTGACC